>PVIJ01010971.1:0-35212 GCA_004024925.1 Scalopus aquaticus
AAATAAATAAATCTTTTAAAAAATTCAAAAAAAAGAATAACTTAATCATGAATATAGAGTTTATATCTTATTATTTATACTTTTATTATTCTACAAAGAGGGAGAAATCCCTAAGCGCCAGAATAGAAACCCCAGCAGGAGATTTGTTTTTTAGGACCAATAGTCAAGTAATGAGGGGACCACCATTATTTTATGTCACAGTATTGGCTAGCGATGATGTGCGTCATATTTGAAAAGTCTGAATGTTATTGGAGGAATGACTACAATTATATAAATACTGGGTTCTTTCTGAATGGAATCTTGTAATAGCAATTTAACTAGTAAACTCCTGGAACTGTAGGAGAATTTTTCTTATTTCCAAAATTGTTTCAAGTTTCACTCTAACTAGGAAGCTCTGATCTACAAAAGTTCCAAGTAATTTCTCAGTCTCATGTCCTCCAAATGGCTTCAAAGTATAGCTTAGACAATAAATTGCAAACTACCAAAGCTGTAGAATCTTACTTTTACAAATATACCATCAGATATTTATTTCATATTTTGTCTAAAAACCACATATTTGAGTTCAGTATTTTACATGAAGAAACAGTGGGTTTAGGCACTGTTGCGAAGAGAGGCAGGAATGTATAAAGGTACAACTATAAGAGTTTGGGATTGGTGTTCTAAGACTTAATTGACTTTACTGTGTGGCAAGTTTCTTAAACAGTTTATTTTTCTGAGTCTCAGTTTTTATTTTTTCTAATTGACATCAGCTATTACTTATTTGATTGTGTTTTGCAAATGCTAATGAGATGATAATGGTAAAGGATTTGTCCCCCATTCAGGTGTATAGTTAAGTATGCATAAAGTCTAACTTCTTGTCACTTTTGAGTATTACACACTTTTTCTATTGTAGGGGGAAAATCTATGATAATCTATGCAAGACTGTATGTCCCCTTTATTTGATTTTCAGTTCTCTACACTTACTTATGGACTGGACTATGTGAGACCAACACTGTATAACATCACATAATTTTAGGATTTTTTTTCTTGGTAAATAAGGTGGCTATTTTAAGCATTCTTTAAGTCTCATTGGGTGCCATATAGTCATATTTTTCTGCATTTGACCTGAAATTGTAAAGATATTGTCCATTATGTCTCTGAGTGATGCCTGCTCTCTCCTCACATGGGAAATTTCTGTCGGAGTTTGGTTCAAGGAAAAGCTTTATCTCCCTTGGGAAAGTAGTGGGTTTCCTCTTCTCAGATCAAAATGACTTACGTGACTTGTCACATTTTCCTCTTAGTCTTGTTTGTCAGATGACTTTTCACTCAGTCACAATCCCATGACTCATTGTTATGTTTTTGAATATTTACTCTTCTGTTCCATTTAAAATTGTGGTTTATTAATTTAATTTATCTTTCCTTTACCATGTGCCTTGCATCCTTTCAAAAAGAGGTGAAGAGAAGTGGAATATATATATTTGTATATATATCTTTATGTAAAATATTTTTCTTAATAAGATTATTTCTTCACTTTTGTTTGAAAGTTTGACATCCAAACTAAAGTTTTAATATTAGCAAAATCTTTAATGAAATTAGTTCTTTCTTTGTCCTCTGCTCATTTCCTTTACCTGTTTGTTTAAAAAGTATTTCTTGGTGCACAATATACTGGATTTTTAGGTGTAGAATATTCTATGAAAATGAATTAAAATTGTCATCAGTGAACCTATGTCCTAGAGGTTATGAGTGCTTGAGATAAATAATAGACCTAAGGACATCAGAGTTCCTTTCTATTAAAAAAAAAATTGAAATTTGAATGTCATGCTGTTAATTCTGATGTAAAATGATGATTGGAGAAAAGTCTGGCCTTTTTTTCCTGACACTGAATCTAATGGGATTCCGCGAGTTTGCCCACAGCCTCAGGTGAAATTGGTTTTTGTGTTTGTTATCTTGGTGCCCTTTCTACAAGAGCTACAAATAAGATGTCCTTTCATGTCTGTGTGGAAAGAGAATGAATTTTGTTTTATCACATCCCTGACAATACTCATAAAGACAGGGAGAAAATATGGCTCCAAAGCCCCTGGTTGTTGATTTCCATTTTCTTGTCATTTTGTACTATGCTTTTAGGATATTTCTCAGGACAACTTAACTATCCTTGCTTTGTGTTGTCATATTTTCTTCTCGTGTTGTTTAAGGGAACAAGAGATATTTTATCCTATTTTAGGAAGAGATACTTTGCATTATTAACCGTGATGATTTTATTCATAAGCCAACATTGCCTCAGCAGAAACTGCATCACCCCCAGGATAAATTTCCTGTTTGAATGGCCAGGAGGTCATGGACCCTCTTTTTGGATTTTTTTTTTTTTTTCATTTCTCATTCCTTTTCATTCTCAAAAAGAGAATGCTTTTTTACTTTAATGAAGCAATAATTTTATGTAGGAAAGTAGTACTCTGTGTTAGGGATACGGGTATTCATTTTGGATTTATGTTCTCAATGCCTACTAAATTACCATTTTGAGTTTTATGCCATGTTGGGAACTTGACTGACTAGAACTGTGGTATTCTCAGCCTTAAAATTGTAGCAAAGTCTGTAAATAAGAATATAAGATAGTTTGTGGGTTTATAATATTTGTTACTCTTCTCTCAAACTTTGATTCTAAGAACAAACACTAGATATGTGAGTAGGTTTATGAATTTGGTGTGGAACTTGTTATTGAAGTTGGTGTGACCAACAGTCCCAGTTTTAGCTCTGCAAATCTTGGGACTCAAGGAACCCCTTAGTCTTAGGCAGATCAGGACACTGGTTTATGCTCAGTTTGAAGCTCAGATAGAAACTATACCATAAAATGAGCATAATGTGGTTTGAACTTGATTTTAATTTTCAGTATGAATATCTTAAACAGTATTTTATTTGAAGGAAGTGATACCTACTTACTAGCTCCAGTAAAGAGGCTTATTTTGAGGTGTCTATGACAACCAGGCCTCAGAAAAAGTAAAACTTAGTGTGACTCTGAGGACTTCAGTAGCTCAGTTTCAATTTTATCTCGTATTCTGCCATTAAGCATGAATGAGCTCCCATATCCCCCAGCCCTTAAAACACTGAATTCGGAATTTTGAGAACAAGAATCTCAGTGGCTCAACAATATTACGGATTGCTTCCTCTCAGGTCTTCTGTACAAACCTGGTCCATTCAGCAGTGACCCAGGGTCCAGATGGTGATCATCGCAATTGACTGCCTACCATCCATCCCACTACAGCTGATCAAAGTAATTTCCTGCCCTTTGCCTGTAGTTGATTTAGGAATGAGCATATTACTTAATTCTGGTTAGTGAGAACTGGCAGAAACCTGTAGAACTTCCAAGAATGGCTCATAAATCCTCAAAATCAGACTCAGTGTCCTATGCATACTATGTGTGTTGCCTGCAACTATGACGACCATCTTCTAGTGACCTGAGCATGAGGACAACACAAGAAGGGCAGATCAGAGAGACAGCAAAATCCTGAGTCTTTGATGACATGTTGAAGTCAGTGAATCAACCCAGAGCATGCTCTAATCTGGACTTCCTGTAACTAGAGAGTTAAAAAGATCTGTTCACTGCCTCAATCATTTGAGAAATGGATAGTATAAGCTATATCCTAGGGTGTATTGTGCATTCAAGGGTAATAATAATGCATCATCATCATCATCACACACCCTAAAAAACACCAACTGAATCAGAGCTAGTAGAGGGACTCCTGTAGGCAGAATATATTCTTTAAGAAAGCCTGAGAGGAAAGAAAATGAGTATGACTTCTACATGGGTAAACTAGAAATACACTGCAACTCCTTTTTGTTTGAACCTTTTCCTTAATGACTTTATTTCTGTTTTGAATGCATACTCTTCTCTTAAAAGGAGTAAATGGTCCCACATCCTCTTACAAAGTCTCTGAGTCTACTCACAGTCTAAGAAGAGGCCCACTAAGCAATGGATGAGCCTTGTTATCTATTATTTGCCAGGAAGAAGGACCCCAAAATAGCATCATCATGATAGGTTAGGCATCTAATATTGACTGGATTATAATTAACTGTCTTCAGGAAACTAACTTCTCTGGTTACCCAGGATACTCTTTGGAAGAAGTTAATTTTGAAATGTGTATGAGGAAGTTTCATTGCTCAATGATAAATATTTGATAGGTGCTAATATTTTATATGTGTGTATGTTATTTATTTACAATTATATTGACATATGACACATATCACACACACACATGTAATGGACAAGATAGACATTTGGTAACATCTATTTTTCTAATCATCCAGACTTTAAAATATAACCGTGTTTGTGTCATTGAGCTCTGGGTGTCATGATTGTTGACTCATCTCTGAGTAGTTAGACTGGGAGAATCATGGACTTTCGATGGGAAAAGTGAGGCTTCATGGGGGAAAAATGTATTTTTTTCCCAGACCACCCATGTATCGAATAAGCTGACTGGCTGTTAGCACGTCTAGCATTGTCTAGGCTGGCTTCACAGGTGTGTGGCCTATGCAACCACACAGTGTCCTGCCTTCACAAGGGTCTTCTTGAGTGTATGTCCCTTTTCTAATTCTATGTTTTATTTTCTTAATGGCATGTTAAAAGTCAACTTTTCCTGAGATATAACATCCACCAATGTACTGGGTTTTCCTCCTCTTTCTTTTCATACTGATCAAATAACTAGAAATTTCATTTGATTTGCTAGTGAACTACATATTTTACTGATTATGGGGGTTATGTGATGCCTTTGATTTGAGCTAATTTGCATAATTTCCTGATTAAGCTACACATTAGCCTTTTGACCTTTGCACTTCTTCAAAGATAGAGAATAATTAGCTTGCACAATTTGATAGAAAGTATTCACATCTAATTTTTTTCTTCTGCCTCAATTAATAGACACTTATGAAAATATACAGAGTTTTTTTTCCCCAGGATAAATATGAATATTCAGGTAGGACCTGCCCCATTAAGCACTGTATATGTATTTTTTAAAAACTATATACTACTTCTTGTTCAAAGTAAAAAAATAAATTCAAAGCATCTATTAATGGAGGATAGCAATTTCATAGCTTTGATAGTTTCTTTGCTTTAATACTTAGAAGGGCACAAAAAGGGTTGATGCTATTTGCAAACAAACATGAGTTTTACATGTAACACTCAAATGAGTATGTAGTACAATGCCTTGTTAGATGAGGATTTGAAATGTCTTTTCTGGAGGGAATGCAATTTAACTATTCAAGTCACTTCTCTGATTAGATGGAGAAAAGCTACCTCAAAATAGCTTTGTCCTGAGCATAATTATCCTGGAGGAGAGGAATAACATGACCCTTTTTGGATGACTTGACAGAGGCTGAAGAGCCTTTAAGCTGGGATCCTGAGTTTTCAAGGCTTGTTGTTATTAGAAGCTCTCTGGTAGATTATGTTGGTTCTGGGATGTCACACTCCTTTCCTAGCCTGCAGGAAACTCATCATGAAGAAGAGAGGTCTTCAACTGCATTGCAATTTCAACATCAGGACTTATAGATCTGGGTGATGGACTTGATATTAACCAAAGTTTCACTGTTTCTACCTACCTTAGCACTGCTTAGGAATACAGCTTACTGCAGCTAAAGAACATAGACCTTGGAAGTCAGAAGGTTAATCTTGAGGGAACAGAATCTCTTACCCTTGGTAAACCAGTCTGGTTTGTGCAAGAATCTGAGCCAACTCTGCAGGCATGAAACAGTGGACAAAGTCTTTTTGAGGTGTGTGAATTTTCAGTAGCAATTTTGTTTGGTTGCTGCAAGAGCTTATCAGTTCACTAATGATAGTTGCTAGGGGGCCAAGCAGAGTTTCCAACTTTCTCAAAGGGAGGCATTCACCCAAAGGAGTTTTAGTATAATTCCTAGGCTCTTAAACAACTTGGAGGCGGGGAGGAAATCTGTGAAGAGGGGAGGCTTTCTGCTAATCTGTCACTTTGGATAGGTGGTGGGTGCTAGAGATGGATATTTTTAAATTTGGAAAACAAAATAAATGGAGTGGGATAATCTGATTACATATGTAATATTAGTCAGCATCATGATGTTTGCAAGTGGATTGACTATGAGTGCTTGAAACCACAAGACGGTGTGGAATGTAGGACAAGGAACACTTCAGTTAAGCATCCCTGCAGATCACTTGGTGAAATAAATACTTGGGTCTTTCCAGTAGTTAATGGGAATGGTATCATTTCAATTTAATCTGTTACCACTTGACTAAGTCTACAAATCTTGAGTAGGCTTCTTACTTATTCGAGAAAGTCTAGTTACAGTTTTAAATATGAGACTGCTCTATAATTTTACAGTTCCTCATCAGTCAGGGGGAAAGAAGGAATTTGGTTTTGTTTTGTTTTTTCAAAACTACCTTAAACCACTTCAGTCTGGCATTTTTTATTCTCCCCCACCCCAATTCTTCTCTACACATAGAAATAGTTTTATTAGGATGTGGGGTGGGGCTGTATTTGGTTCTATCAGCCAAAGTGGCTCATCACTGAGCTTTAGGCTAGAGATTTTGTTTGCTCTGTTTCCAACACTCTAGTAGACATTATTATCTTTTTTTTTTTTTCCCAGCAAAGCTCCCAAGGGGGATGCTGCTAGTGGCAAAGCAGAGTATAAGGATTGGCCTCTCATAGATGTAATAATATGTTCTAGAGCACATTTCCCTTTTGCATTTCAGAAATGGTATATAATATTTTAAACAGTCAATATCCAATGGCCATGCAAAGCAGAAGCGATAAATCTGATATTGCCAGCACAATGCCTAGCACATAGTAGATGCATATTGTATATTTATTAATGCCTATTGAAAAAACAAATGAATAGTTGCCCACTAAGAAAATGCAATCTATTTTGAAGGAAAGAGACCAATCAACAATATTAAGTCACTGTCACATTTGCTAACTTACAACTATTTAAAAAAATTGTAATTAGTAATGCTTAGGAGGGCCCATGACCTGTGGTTGATGAATGGAAGCAAAATAGCCCACAGATACTTATCATAATCTCTTCTTAGGAAGAGATCTAAGGATTAAAATCTAAGGATTTTAGTCCTTTTCAGGACTCTCAAGGCAGAGGGTAGCAGAAATCTGAACCTTATGTTGTACTTTATGCATCCCCTATCTGAAGGATTAATTTAAATCCGCACTATCTCAGTAGGCCCTGAAAAACTCCAAATCACTTTGTACAAATTACTCATAACCACTTTCATGACCTAGGAAATGGAGGAAAGAGGATTCTCAAATTACCATTAATCATGAACACAACAACTTTAGTGATAACGATAACAGATACACACAGGTTATTAGTGCCCTCAAAACAGGTTTAAACTCACTGCATTTCACCATCTCTGTATAAAACAGGTGTGGCGAAACTTTCTCCTTAAAGAGGAACTCTTCACCATGAATAAAAGACACACAATTGAGTTAATGATTTCAAAACATCAGTTATGGACCAGCTGCATTAGAATCAGAAATACTGATTTTGGGATGACACCTTTGGAGTTATGACTTAGTAGACCTTGTAGAGTTCCAACTATCTGTGGTCATTAAAATTTTTTAATATCTGGTGATAGATGTATTAGGTGATTAGAGAAGTCTTTCCAGATATACATTTAAAAATGCCCAGTAAGGGCATCGCTGGTGGTGCAAGGGGTTGAGTCTCAGCACTATGAAGCTATCCGCAGCCTCTGCAGCATGAGTTGAATCATCAGCCAGGTAGCTTCCCATGTGGTGCAGCAGACCTCTCCTGTCTCACCCTCTGCTCCCCTCAGCAGTGTATTTCGGTCAGTCTGCCTGTTCTGCTCCCCACTCTGTCTCTGGTGAATCCTCTCACCAAACCACACCTCCGGCCTGCACCACAGCTCTTGTATGCATAAATAAATCTTAAAAAAAAAAAAAATCAAGTGCCTTTAAAAAAAAATGCCCAGTAAGATATTACACACACATACACTCATACACATACTTTATGCAGCTGAGTTTAAGGCAGAATAATGGAATTCTTTGGATTCAAGTGTGATAAGGAAGTTTAACTCCGAAGAATTAAGCATAGAAACCTGGCATTGACCTGCGGCGTCTGTCCATTGCAGGTGGGCTACAGTCTGATGTTTAATAGACAACGTGTGCACTAAAGAGGAAATGAAGCTAAACAGCCCAAGCAGATTGGGGGTCAGATCAGTTGGCACAGAAACGCAGAACCCCCCAAAGGCAATATGTTCAGTGGCTGTACCAGAAAGTAGTCTGGCCCTGAGATGACGTAGATAAACACCTGTTTTAACTTTGGCCCTGGGTAGGACAGAGAAATAAAGAAAATTGCCTGATCATAAGTTCACATTCATACAGGATTCTGGCTTGAACCCACACTACCTTGTAGTCACCAAAACAGTTCAAGTTATATATTTAATGTGAACTGTCTCTGTGGTGACCTCCACGTGGCAAACAGAAACCAAACAAACCTGCCCTGAAGGTATGCACTTTAAGCAGGGCCACAAAAATCTCTCAGGTGATTTTCCAAGCCAAATTAACCTGTAACTTTAAAAGTCCTTAGAGATATGAGGAAATTCTTATAAGTGAGAAATAGCAATAACAAAGAATCAGGGAAGCAGATCTGTAAATACTGCCAATATTGGAGTTGTCAGATATCAGATTAATATGTAATAACAAAAAGTGGAAGCTATTCATCTTACTATCTAAATAAAATGAAGCCCACTGTCATTGCATATTCTTCAATAGGCAGGAATGAACCAATGAACTGTGGTTTATGTTTATATTTTTCTGAACAATAAAAATATAAAATGTATTTGTTTGCTAGGGCTGACACACTGGGGGACTTAATCAAATTTGTTTCCTCAAATTTCTAAAGACTTGAAGTCCAAGATTAAGGTGTTGGTAGGGTTGATTTCTTCGTGGATTCTCTCCTTGGCTTGTAGATGACCTCTCTGTGTCTTCACATGTTCTTTCCTCAGTGCATCTCTGTGACCAAACTTCCTCTTCTTACAACACACTACTCATTGGATTAAAACTAATCCTGGGGCTTCCTTGGTGGTGTGAGGATTTAAGTCTCAGCACTATGAAGCTCTGGCAGCCACTACAGCATGAGTTCAATCCACAGCCGGGTAGCTAACCCACCTGGTGCAGCAGACCTCTCTTGTCTTGACCTCTGCTCCCCTCAGCAGTGTATTTCAGTCAATCTGCCTGTTCTGCTCCCAGCTCTGTCTCTGGTGAATCCTCTCACCCCCTGCACCTCTGGCCTTGTATGCAATACTCCCAGCTCTTGTATGCATAAGTAAATAAATCTTAAAAAAAAAAGAAACCCATCTTGATTAACTTGATTACCTCTTTAAAGACCCTGTCTTCCTGTATAGTCACATTCTGAGGTGGGGGGGGGAGGGCGATAAGCGAATAGGGTAAAATAAGATGGGAAAGGGTGCTGGGATATCTAGGGACTGCCATTTTAAATTGGGTTGTAAGGAAAAGTCTCTGAGAAAGTGACACAAGCAAGACCTAAAGGAGATGAGTAAGTAGGCCATACAGATGTCAGGAAGTAGCTGTATGTTCCAGAAAAAGCAACCATATCATATTTCTTACCATGATATCAGCAATAGCTAACAGGTCTGTGAATACTGATTTTTAGCAAGGATGTAGAAAACTAGAAATTCTTATTTACTGCTAGTGATATCAGTTACTATGAACACTCTGGAAGATATTTAGACATTTCCAAGTAGGATTGAAGATCTAAATAACTCACAAAGAAATTTTTACCTGAATATTAGGAGAGAAGTATAAGAATATTCATGGCAACACAGCAATATTCATAGCAGCAAAAAAAAAAAAAACCCAACTGTCCATGAATAGAAGAATTAATAAATTAATTTTATGTCTTAATCAATGAAATGCAGAAGATGGATGGCAGGAGTGAATGAAAACAGCTATGTGTATTGATATGGATGACTATCAAAAACAATATTAGTTATATATACAGTATGCTTCTGTATACGTAAAGTTCAAAACAAGCAAAACCAGATGACTTCTTTCAGGGATACTTACCAGCACACACACACATTTGTGATAAAGCCACTAGGGAAAGCAAGGGTATGGTTAACAAATATTCATGATGGAGCTTAGCTCTGGTGGGGAGGGAAGGAGATTTGATTGGGAAGCATACACAGGGAAACTTAAAGGTGTTTTTCACCTATATATTAAGCTGGTTGTTATTACGTGGGTATTAGATACTCAGAGTATAAAAACCCTTGACATGAGAAAGTTAGTAGGCATGAAGTATGTAAGTCAAGAATTAATGGATAAAAGATGTGTTAAGAGCACATTACCCCATGTGCATTGTCTCATCTGGCAATTGGGAACATACATTTCCATTTAAAACGATACACAAAATAGTGCTTTCTTTAAAAACAGCCTAAAGTCTCAAAGGGTGTTTTGTTTTGCTTTTCATTTAAGCAGATATTTTTAGTGAGAGTTAGGAGACTTCTACATAATTCCTATGACTACCTTCATTCTATATTTGTTAATGTGTCTTTTCTTCTCACATATTAAAAATTTTAAAAAATCCTAACATTTTATCTCTAAAAACTGGTGAAGCAGATTCAGCACTAGGTAGAGTCAGGACCACAGTTGAATTCAAAGCAGGCAAAGCCTTACTTCCAGCACTAAACAGCATGGTTGGCCCTTATTTAAGCCCTCAGGTCTTTGAACTAACAGAGGCTTTTAGCTTCTCTGACCACTGACTCCTATTGATGATAACCCAAGTAAATTACCAAGGGAGGGAATATAAAATAAACTCATTTTCTCCCACTTCGGTATATTGAATTTGTGTGATTAAAATTTGAAATCATTTTTCATGGTGGTATGTCCTTAATCATATTGCTATCTAAGCTTTATAGTTTATCTGCAAGCATGCTCACATATATTTTCTGACTTGAAACTTAAACAAGAGCTAGGTAAACAGTTTTATAGAGGAGGAAATTGATCTTAAAGCAGTTGAGTTTGCTCATTAATAAGTGTAAGGGTCAGAATTTAAGTCCTGTTCTTTTGACTTCTAGTCCTGCATCTTTCCTTGGTAACATGTTGCCTTTATTAGTCCCTCAGTTTTTGGTTTGGGAAATAAATACATCATTTAGAAAGGGGCTTTGGATAGAAATAATAGAAAACTCATTAACTGTGGCTTACATGAAGAGTGGTGTATTCTCACAAGTTCAGGGCAGAGGTAGGCATGCTAAATGTTAGATTAAAGGTTCAAAACTTCTAACTGATGTTCTTGTTCCCTTGCAGTCGTAAGTGGATAGCTATGGCAGCTTCAGACACCACGTGTGTATTCAAGGCTAAAGATGACAAAAACAGGATAAGTGCTGCCAACAGGCTGTCATTTGCATCCTGTCTTCCAGAGTTGGCACATGTAAACATCTCTCATTGAAAAAGATACTGGGAAATCATTTTGTTTGGTTCTCTAGTAAAAGAGACTAGGATTGAGGTTGAGGTGGGTTTTTTCTGAACCAAAGCCCTAGAAATTAGAGGCACAGCTCAGATGCTGATGTTGAGAGCTTTGATTGATCTCTGTCCTCCCAGTCACTTAGTTCTTAAGCTTACAATTTTTTTTTTTTTTGTAAACTCTTCTTTATCTGTTATTCCACAGTGGACAATAAGTAATTGCTGAAATTCTATCAGTTAAAGGGAATGTCAGCACAACCATTAGCAGGGGTTATCTGTGGTCATGTGACTTCCTAATCAGTCTCTTAGAGTGTAGCAGCTGGTCTTGCCCTTGGGTGCTTACAGCTTTCCCTTTTGCTTTCATGTAGCATCAGCCAACTTGAGACCTGAGAGAGTAACATGGGCTTATTGTTTTAAATTCAGCAACACATAGTTATAAAGAATCATCATTGCTCAATTTATACATAGTACATAAACCCTTGGAATATGCTATAAAATAGGGAATGACAATTTTTTAAATGAAATTTTATTGATTTACTATCAGTTTACAATGCTATGTAAGTTTCGGGAGTACAATTTTCCACCTTTACATTTATATATGCCTCTTTGCACCTACCGCCAAAGTCCTAGTGTCCTTCAGATTATCAAATTGATTCTGTCTACCCTTTCTGCTCCCCCACTTTCCACCTAGTAATGACCATATTTTCAGACAGTCTATGACATGCTGTAGTTTTGTTTCTGGCACCTTTTTTTTTAAAGGACCAAATAGTACGTATTTGAAGTTTTGTGGGCCTTACTGCCTTCTTTTATAACTAGTGCACTCCGCATTGTAGAGCAAAGACAGCCATAGACAATATGTAAATAAAAGGATATGGCTGTGTTGCAATAAAAATTTACTTATAAAAACAGGTTAAGGGCTGGATTTGACACCTGGGTCAGAGCTTGCTGCTCTAACACTATATAGAAACTCTGCATAATTATAATACCAAACAATACCCAAACTTATGCAGTTTTTATTATGAGCTAGACCTTTTTCTAAACTCTTACCAAACATTATTCCTTTTCATTCTCATATTAACACCATGAGGTAGGTACATTTAGAAAAAAAAGATACAGGGAGTTTATCTTGCTTGAAATCCCCAGCTTATATGATCATAGTGGGCCTTCAACTTGAGAGTGTGGCTTCACTCTGGTCCACTTTCCGAAGATGGATTTGATAAATGTCTTTAAGGACTATTAGATTGTTAATAAAGCAAGAATGCTTCTCCATGATGTCCACCCGTAGGTCCGTCTGTCCATCACACAGCCAGGTCAGCAAACATTTCTTCACTGCTTCCCATGCGACAGGCACTGTCCTGGGACGTGGTGTTATGGCAGTGAGCAGAGGGCCCTCATAAGGTTTGTCTTCTGGTGAGCATAGCCAGGCAGGGAAGTGAATGAGCAAGTCAGTAAAGAAGATTGTGCCAGAAAGTAAAGGCAGTAGACCTGGATAAGATGATAAGGACTGGACTTGGCTAATGATCAGCTCTGAGGAGATATTGTTTGAACTGAGACACAAATAGTGAAGAAAACCAGCCACATGAAGACTTAGGAGAAAGGGAGTTCCTGGCAGAGAGAAGAACTAGTGCATACCCTAAGGTGGCTCAAGCTTGGCTTTGTATCAAGAGGTACAAGGAAGAATGCAGAAAGGGCCTTACAACCAAGCAGTGTGTGGGGAGGCCAGAATATCAGTCAGGGGGTTAGAACACACAGGACCTTTTGGTTAAAAATGAAGAATTTAAGCCTTATTATAGGTTTGGTAAGAGGTCATTGAAGCTCTTGAGCAGAAAGTGAATAGTCTTATTTGCTGTTTGACATAATTGCTCCAGCTGCTTTCAGGAAATGAGAGGAGGGACTGGGGGGGCGATAGGAGGGCTATTAGAAGGCCCCTGCATGTGTCCAAGTGAGAGGAACTTGTTGGTGGCCTAGGAGTTAGAAGTAGATAGAAAAGTATAAATTTTTGAGATTTTATTTTTAGGTACACTGGACAGAACATATGGGCCAAGGAAAAGGTTAATCCAGGACAACTTCTGTGGTTTGGCTTGAGCATATGGTAACATTTATAGAGACGGGGAAGCCCAGGCCAGAGCAGATTTGGGAGGGAAAGGGTAATCAGGAAATCTTTTTCTGGACAAGTTTGTTTTATATGACTATTATATATCTAGGTAGGACATAAAATACATCAAGTAGACAGTTATATATATATATATATATATATATATATATATATATATATGAATCTGAATTATAGGGTAGGTATGATGGCTGAGCTAAAAATTTAGTTAGCTATATGTAACTGATGATATCAATTATAATATTTTCTGCTACATATAACAGGAAACTCAAACCAAACTAGACTGAATGGTCATCATACAGAAAAGCAAGCCCAGAGGAAAGTTAGGCTTCTGATTTGATTTATTTAATACTTATTTGATATTTTAAAAAAACCTAAAAATGTCCTTCTTTTTACTTTACTGGTGTCCCTCTTTCTCAAAGTTGGTTATTGTATGGTTGGTATCAGAACTGTGGGCTTCCTCATTCATATGTGAAAGAGACAAGACAGTCAGTCAGACAGACAAACATTGACTGAATGACTGGCTTTCTTAAGAACAAGAACGTTCTTACCAGGAAACCATTCCCTACCCCCTCTCCCCAAGTCTTTGGTCACACCTTTTGAGTCCAAATTGGCTTAGTCCTACCTGTCCCCACACCAGTAGACTGACAATAGTCACGGGGTCCCTCCTGTTGACTCAGACAAAGTACCTGGAGTGGAAATAATTTGGGAGGTCGGCCTCAGTGTCCATTACTTACACCCACAAAATCACCTAGGGGAAGGGAAGATATAGGAAAGAGCCCAGGCCTATGGCCTGTGGAATTCTAACCTTTAGAGGCTGATGGAGAAGGAGGAGGAGAGAGCAAAGTAGACTAAAGAGTAAGCACCAGTGAGGGGATAAGATAAGAAAACCAGGAGGGTGCCTTGTCACAAGGTTGAAAGAAGGAAATGTGGGGACTGTGCAAATGCTGCTGCAGGAAAATAAAAAGAGGCAGAAAGGTGATGTTGGCTTTTATTAGAACCAGCTTAAGCATTGTTCTGGAGAGCTTTCCTTTTTTATTGAATTGAGGCTGGACGAGGGTTCTAACTAAAAACTCGTAACATCCCAGAATTGACAACTTACTGTCTCTGAGGAGGCGAAAGAGCAGCACAAGTTTATGGTCCTTTTCTCCATTTACTAATGGAAAGCCATGAAAAATAGTTTTCCATCCCTGGTCTTATTATGTAGATAAAAATGTCTCTTTTTCAGACTTTCATAGATAGACCAAAGATGGGGTTTCATCCATCAATATATAGGTGTTTCATCCTTGAGCTTATGATAATAAAATGGGGGGAAAGCAAAATAAATGTGATGTCTTTATTGTCTTTTTTTTGATTTATACACAGTTTGGTTTATTTGTACATGCCAGAGTACCACACAGCTGTGCCGAGAGCACATGTGTCAAAATCACTCCCTAGCAAATTGCATGTGTAGCTTGCTAGGATGTTGATGGGATTTCCATGTTCCCTTATGGAGAGAGATAAGTTCTGGTTGGATGGAGGATAGATGGATGGAATGTTGGAATGCTGCACCTTCCAATTTTTTGTTTGTGGGGGGATCTCACCATATTATTGAGGGGCTTCAGGGCAGGATCGAAGGGCTGGGAGGATAAAATTTGACTTCCTCATTCGGGCTGGGATCTCTCCAGCTTTGCAGTCACTGAGAAAAGCCATCTTCAAAATGTTTTCATCCGGCCTAGGTGAGACAAAGCCAAAAGTAGATGAGGTGAGGGTTGAAAAGGGTAGGGGATATAGAAAGATGACAGTACAGCCAGTTTTGCTGAGCCTTTGGGTTTTCTTGTGTCGTTTGTTTAAAGATCTGTTTCTCCTTCAAAATTCTGATCTTCAGGGAAAGGACTGCACCTGAAAGTCTCCATCCTTTCTGGCCAGTGGTTTTTATTCCTCAAGGGCCATTTGGAACATCTGGAGATGGTAGAATTTTCTACGTAGTAAAGTATGCATTTACTTCCTGTTTCTTTACAGAAGAGAGACCGTAGTTACCTAACTATTGATACTGGAGAGGAGTAGAACCAGCTTTGGATTCCATAGTCATTTGGAGCATTAGCAAATATTCCATGTGTTGTGTTTGTGTAGAATATATGAACACCTTGGCTCTAAAAGAATTTATAGATAGCTACATTCAATGTAAAGAATTTATAGACACCTTGGTTTTATTTATTTATTTATTTAATTTAATATATATTTTTATTGTTATTTATATCTTTTACATTCTGTATTCCCCTTGGGTAACCCACCACCAATTCACCCGTGATCATTCTCCGTGGTCCCTTGTGTCCTTTTCTACTTCATTTTGTGCCCTTATCCTCCCCCTCTCCCCCCGCCAGTGTCTCTCTCCTATTTGGTTTCTCTATAGTCCTGTTATAAGTGAAACCATTCGATATTTTTCTCTTTCTTTCTGGCTTGTTTTGCTGAGTATGATCCCCTCTAATTCCATCCATGTTGCTGCAAATTGCATGTGTTTATCTTCTGTGAATGCTGAATAGTATTCCATTGTGTATATGTACCACATCTTCTTGATCCAATCATCTATTTTTGGACATCTGGGTGGCTTCCATACCTTTGCTATTGTTAACAGTGCCGCAATGAAAATATGGGTGCATGTACCCTTTTGGATTAGTGTTTTTGTGTCCTTTGGGTAGATTCCCAAAAGTGGTATTGCTGGGTCGCATGGAAGCTCCATGTTTAGCAGTTTGAGGAATCGCCATACAGCTTTCCATAGTAGTTGGACCAATTCACATTCCCACCAGCAGTGTAGAAGAGTTCCCTTTTCTCCACATCCTTTCCAGCATTTGTTGTTGCCTATATTTTTAATGTGTGCCATCCTCACAGGTGTGAGGTGGTATCTCATAGTGGTTTTGATTTGCATTTCCTTGATTATAAGTGATGTTGAGCACTTTTTTGTGTATCTGTTGGCCATTTGCTTTTCTTCTTTGGAGAAGTGCCTTTTTAGCTCTTCTGCCCACTTTTTGACTGGGCTATTGGCTTTGTTTTTGTTGAATAGTGTGAGTTCCTTGTAAATTTTTTTTATCAGTCCTTTATTGGTTGTATTGTGTGCAAAGATCTTTTCCCAGTTGGTAGGGTGTCTGTTAGTTTTGGTTAATGTCTCTTTTGCTGTACAGAAGCTTTTTATTTTGATGTAATCCCACCTGTTTATCTTGTCCTTCACTTCCTTCGCTTTGGGGGATGTGTCATTAAAGATTTTGCTGAGATGTATGTCGTGTAGAGTTTTGCCTATATTTTTTTCTATAAATTTTATCGTTTCAGGTCTTACGTCTAGGTCTTTTATCCATTTTGAGTTGGTTTTTGTGCAGGGTGTGAGGCAGTAGTCTAGCTTCATTTTTTTGCATGTGGCTGTCCAGTTTTCCCAGCACCATTTATTGAATAGACTGTCCTTGTTCCTCTGCATTTTCTTTGCTCCTTCGTCAAAGATTAGTTGTTCATAGATATGTGGCTTTAATTCTGGGTATTCTCTTTGGTTCCATTGGTCTTTGTGTCTGTTTTTGTTCCAGTACCATGCTGTTTTAGTTATTACGGCTTTGTAGTATAGTTTGAAATCAGGGAGTGAAATTCCTCCGTTTTCTTTCTTTTTAGTCAGGAGGGCTTTAGCTATGCGAGGTTTTTTGTGGTTCCATATGAATTTCATCAGTATTCAAACTATTTCTTTGAAGAATGTCATTGAGATTTTTATTGGAATAGCGTTGAATCTGTAAATTGCTTTTGGGAGGATTGCCATTTTAATGTTAATCCTGCCAATTCATGAGCAGGGGATGTTTTTCCATTTTCTTGTGTCTTTTTTTATTTCTTTCAATAATGTTTTGTAGTTTTCTTTGCGTAAGTCTTTTACGTCTTTTGTTAGATTTATTCCCAGATATTTGATTTTTTTGGTTTCGATTTTGAAGGGGATGGATTTCTTAATTTCTTCGTCTTCAGATTGGGTGTTTGCCTATAGGAAGGCTACTGATTTTTGTGCATTGATTTTGTATCCTGCTACTTTACTGAACTGGTCTATAATTTTGAGTAGTTTTTCTATGGAGTTTTTAAGGTTCTGTATATATATTATCGTATCGTTTGCAAACAGAGACAGTTTAATTTCTTCTTTTCCTATTTGGATTCCTTGAATGTCTTTCTCTTGTCTTATTGCTCTGGTGAGGACTTCCAGTATTATATTCAAAAGCAATGGTGAGAGTGGACATCCTTGCCTTGTTCCTGATCTTAGTGGAAAGACCTTCAGCTTACCGTTGAGGATAATGTTGGCTGTGGGTTTGTCGTATATGGTTTTTATTATGTTGAGGTATGTTCCTTCTATCCCAAGGATTTCAAGAGCTTTTATCATAAATGGATGTTGCACTTTGTCAAATGCTTTCTCAGCATCTATTGATATGATCATATGGTCTTCAATTTTCTTTTTGTTGATGTGTTGGATTACATTGATTGATTTTCGGATGTTGAACCATCCTTGTGTCCCTAGGATAAATCCCACTTGGTCGTGGTGTATTATCTTTGGATGCATTGTTGGATCCTGTTGGCTAAGATTTTGTTAAATATTTTTGCATTAGTGTTCATTAGAGAGATTGGTCTGTCGTTTTCTTTTTTTGTGTTATGTTTGTCTGGTTTTGGCATTAGAGTAATGTTTGCTTCATAGAATGTGTTTGGTAGTACTTCCTCCTTCTTGATTTTTTGAAAGAGTTTGTGTAATATAGGGACTATTTCGTTTTTGAATGTTTGGTAGAATTCGTTTGTGAAACCGTCTGGTCCTGGGCTTTTGTTTTTGGGGAGGTTTTTGATTACTGTTTCAATTTCACTACTTGTGATTGGTCTGTTTAGGTGTTCTATATCTTCTTTATCTAGTTTTGGGTGATTGTATAGTTCTAGGAATTTGTCCATTTCCTCTAGGTTGTTGAACTTGTTTCCGTATAGCTGTTCATAGTAATCTCTGATTATTCTTTAGATTTTTGCTGTGTCCGTTGTGATTTCTCCTCTTTAATTTATGATCCTATTTATTTGTGTTTTCTCCCGTTTTTGCTTTGTAAGCCTGGCTAATGGTTTGTCTATTTTGTTTATTTTTTCAAAGAACCAGCTTTTGGTTTTGTTGATTTTCTGGATTGTTTTTTTTATTTCCATTTCATTTATTTCTGCTTTGATTTTTATTATTTCCTTTCTTAAGCAGGCTTTTGGGATTTTTTGTTGTTCATTTTCTAGTTCTTTGAGATGTGAGATTAGATTGTTTCTTTGAGTTGTTTCTTGTTTCTGATGTGAGCTTGTAATGCTATATATTTTCCTTTTATTACTGCTTTTGCTCTGTGCCAAATGTACTGGAAGGTTGTGTCTTCGTTGTCATTCCTTTCTATATATTTTTAAATTTCTTCTTTGATCTCTTCATTGATCCATTGGTCTTCCAATAATGTGGGCTTCAGTCTCCATGAGGTGAAAGGGTTTCTTTTTTTCTTTTTGTTGTTTATTTCCAGTTTGACTCCTTTGTGATCGGAGAAGAGGCTGGTACGATTTTGATCTTAGTGTATCTGTTGAAGTTTTTTTGTGGCCTAATATGTGATCAATCCTGGAGTATGTTCCATGTGCACTTGAGAAAAATGTGTATTCAGTTTTTGGGGGGTGAAGTGATCGATAGATATCTGTTAATCCCGTGTGGTCTAGGTCCTTATTTAGAGCTTTAATGTCCTTGGTTACTTTTTGTCTTCTTGATATGTCCAATAGAGAAAGTGGGGTGTTGAAGTCTTCTGCTATGTATGTATTTTCTTTAATGTCTGTTTTCAGGGATGATAATAATTGTCTGGTATATTTTGGTGCTCCTGCATTTGGCGAGGATATGTTGATGAGTGTTATACCTTCCTGTTTTATTGTCCCCTTTATCATGATGTAGTGACCAGCTTTGTCTTTTTTTACCTTCTTAAGTTTGAAGTCTATTTTATCTGATATAAGTATAGCTGTTCCTGCCTTCTTTCTTGGTCCATTTGCTTGTAGGATTGTTTTCCATCCTTTAACTATTAATCTCCGTTTATCTTTCACAATTAAATGTGTTTCTTGTAGACAGCAGAAGCTTGGGTTTTGTTTTTCGATCCATCCTGCTATGATGTGTCTTTTAATTGGTGTGTTTAGTCCATTTACATTTCGAGTAATATTGATATACTGTCATCCATATTTTTTGTTTATTTGTTTACCCTTTTGTGGTTCTAATTCTTACCTTATTCTGTGTTTCCTGGTCTTTCTTCTGTTGGTTTTGTCATCATGACTTCTTCCATTATTCTTTAGAGTGGGGATGTGGTAGTGATGAATTTCTGTAGTTTCTGTTTGTCAGAGAAGGTCCATATTTTTTCTTCATAGAGGAATGAGAGCTTTACAGGGTAGAGTATTCTTGGTTGACATTTGTTGGCATGTAGTGTGTTACATATGTCCCTCCAATCTCTTCTTGCCTGTAGTGTTTCTTCAGAGAAATCTGATGTCAGCCTAATTGGCTTTCCTTTATAGGTTATTTGTTTCTTTGCCCTCATCATTTTCAATATATTTTCCTTGTCTTGAATTCTCAATAGTTTTACTATTATATGTCTTGCTGTTTTTTTTCTTTCGTTGTAATAATATGGAGATTATCTGGTTTCCTGTATGTCAAATTTTGTTTCTTTTTTCATGTTTGGGAAGTTCTCTTTAATTATCTCCTTGAGAAGATTCTCTGTTCCTTTGTCTCTCTCCTCTCCTTCTGGGATTCCTGTGATTCTGATGTTTCCTTTTTTCATGGTGTCAGATAGTTCTCAAAGCTTTTCCTCATTCTCTTTCCTTCGTTTTTCTCTTTCCTTTTCTGTCTTGATTCTGTTAGTATCTTTATGTTCCAGAATGCTTATTCTTCCATGCATATCTTTTAATTCACTTTTCTGGCTTTCCCTCGATTTCTTTAGCTCCTCTACTCTTGTTCTTAAATCTTCCATTTCCTTCAATTTCTTCTTTATGGATTCGTTCTCATTCTTCAGTTCTTTTAAATCTTCCAGTTCCTTCAATTTATTCTTTATGGATTCATTCTCGTTCCTCAGTTCTTTGTTCTTTTCATTTAATTCTATCATTTTTTTTTTGTTATGGCTATTTTGAAGTCTGTATCTGTTAGGTGGATGTAATCTTCTATGTCCATATTAATGGGTTCTGGAGAGGGATTTTCTTTCTGTGGTGTATTGTTTTGAGGGTCATTCGTGACTTTTTTCCTTCCTGTTGTTGGTTTTCTGCTTTGCTCTGTTTGTAGCTTTCCGCTGGTGCCAGCAGGCATGACTCCTGGCTTAACTTGCTCAGGAGTGTTTGTGGTTCCCTAGTGTCTGAGTTTCCTTGGCTGTGACTGGGTATCTTCTGCATTTTCTTACTTTTCTTTGTTGAATTTCTGTGTTTCTCGTGGCGTGTCTCCAGTGTGTTTCCAGTTCCGAGTTGAATTAGGGAAGATGAAGGGGTGGTTTGTAGTAAAAAAAGAAAAAAGAAAAAGAAGAAGAAGAAGAAGAAGAAGAAGAAGAAGAAGAAGGAAAAGGAAAGGAAAGAAAAGGAGAATGAAGATGAAGAAAAGTAGGAATGAAGAACCAAGAGAAAAAGGTAGGTTAAAAGTTAAAAAAAATATGAAAAAAATAATAAAATAAAAAATAAAAATAATAAAAAAAATAAAGTATTGGGGAGATGTGAATTTGGAGTTCTGTAGTCCTTTTGCTCTTAGGTTCTGGGGTTTCTGGTTGGGCCCTGCTGGGGTTCAACCCCTCCTTTCCAGTGACAGATGTTGTTGTCTTGCTGTCATTAGTCGTTGCTGGGAGTCTTTTTATTCTTTCTCTCCCCCCTCCTTTTTTTTCCCTTTCCTCCAGTGTTGCCTGGGGCTATTCCTGCCCCTGGGATTATGTCTGGTGGGGAGGGGTTGGGAGCTCCTGGTCTTAGTTTCTTTTCTGCTGCTTGGGCCCCACTACTCCACGAAGGGGTGCAGGGGTGGAGGCTGTGGGTGGCTGTTGGTCAGGGTTTCACCTCCCCTAGTTTCTGGGGTGCCAGTGTGCAGCCACCTGGAGGTTGGGGGTGGGGCCACAGGGGGTGCTGGGCTGTGTTCACCACCAGCTGAGGTCTTTTTTCTGCCGCCCTCCGGGTGCCAAGATGCCGACACTTTGCAGGGGAGGGTGTGGTCAGAGATAGTTCCAGCAGAAGCCTGTACCCCAGTAACAGGTCTGGAAGGGGTTGTGGGGACTGTCAGTCAGTAGTTCTTAATCCCCACTTCTCCCATCAGGTTGGGATCAAGTTACAGTCTAAGGCCGGGAGTGTTTGAGGTGGTCTCAGCAGGAGGTTTTCCGGCCTAACCAATTCCTCTGGCCAATTTATCACCTAGCAACCAGTGAGGGGATGTTTCTTGCTTGGACTTTCTCCCTGTTAAGATGTTACCTAGCACCAGGTGGGGGATAGGACACAGTGACCCTTTCCTGTGCTTCAGGGCTGCCACGCAGGGAAGAGAGAGGGGTTGTGGGGTTGGGGAGTGGGTGTCACGCTCCCAGTTGGCTGGCCGGAGCTCTCCGACCTCACCGCAGTTTCTAACCTTGTATTCAGTGGCTCTCAGGGAAGCCGGTTTGCCCACCTCTCCTTGCTGCTGTTCCTCTGTGTGGGGTCTGATGTCTTTTCTCTTCTCTTTACTCCGACTCTTCGGTTTATTTTTAAGTCTAAAGCACCCACGGGGTTGATTGTGTTGTGTAGGGTATCCGGTTCTCTTCTAGTCAGCTCTCAAAGTTAGGGATATTTTTCTCCATAAATCGATTTTTTGTGGGAGAGCCTGATCCTAGTGTCTGTTTGCCGCCATGTTTGGGGGGCGTGTCTCAACACCTTGGTTTTAAAGAAGACACCTGTCTATATGGTTTCTCTAGATGGAGGCTTTGTCGTTGTTGACACTAGGACCTAAACTAACACACCTAGAGGACACAGCAAAGATTAAACAATGGTCAAATGAATGGCAGTGTGTGTAATAAAATGTGCCCTGTTTTGCATCTTTCAGCTCCACACATGGTACTCAAATGACACAGCACTGAAATGTCCGACAATGGTACTGTGTCCACACGAGTTTCCCACTTGGAAAAGAACAGCAGGTGGTGTCTGACAAGCCAAAGGATGATGAATAAAGGCTCCTCACAGCTGTAAATAGTAGGGAGCTCCCCAGAATAAGGAAGGGAATGTTTGGATTGTTCCAAAGCTGGCAGGCTTCTATGCAATCACATCTGCGTGCAGAGTTGTGATGTCTCTCATTACAATTTTAAATGATGAGCTTATTTTTTAATGCACAGAAATTGCCTTCAATAGACTTGGTGATTGAACACAGTAAATATTTTTCTGTGGCACTAAAAATAGTAACTCTGGAAAGCATTTCTCTTTCCTTTCTTGCAAAGGCTTGTCTTCCTACAGAGCGTGGACTCTTGAACATAATCATTTACACACACTTTTCTCATTGTAGCTTTTGCCGTCTCCTCCAGGAGGGCGAGCTCCATTAGGGCCTGGTCAAACCACATTGCCCTTGTTAAGGTTGGACTGGCTTGGGGAATATGTTCCTTTGGTATGTGGTGTGGCTTTAGGGCAATGCCTTTGGGAAAACTGGTGGGTTTGGGATAGAAAGAGCCCTTCTCCTTGTCATATGCCTTGGCTTCTGCACCTCTGTTCGGTATGGTGAAAAAATGTTTGCCTTTTTGAACATTCTGTATGGCTTGCATTTCCCCAAGGAGATGCTCATGCAAATGATATATGGCAAAGGTTGTTCTTTTCTGTATTGTGTTTCTGTAAGTGCCCAGCTTGACATTGCTGGGTTAGTTGTTTTTGTGCAGAGTAAGGGATTCCCACCGTCCAAGTCCCAAGAATGCAATCTTTAAAATATCTTTGGGGGAGAAAGAATGGTACTGATATTTTATTTTATTTAAAGATTTATTTATTTATACATACAAGCTGGGGTACAGGCCAGAGGCGTGGGGCGGCGAGAGGGTTCACCAGAGACAGAACAGGTAGCAGAACAGACAGATCAGAAATACACTGCTGACGGGAGCAGTGGGCAAGGCAGGAGAGGTCTGCCGCGCCATGTGGGATTCTCCCTGGCTGGGTGTCGAACTTGCGTCGCCGCTTCCAACAGCTCCACAGTGCAGCACTTAACCACTGCGCCACCGGGGAGGCCCGGTACTGATATTTTAAAAAATTATGCTTAGATTGTTTGCTGACTAGGATAGCATGGAATAAAATAATACAACTTTTCTTCAAATTCATATTAAGGGGCTAAGGGATTGAAAATGAACAATCAAAATCTGTTTCCAGACAAAGTTCACAGATATTGAGAGACTTGTCTTTAGACATTTCACTTTAATCTCTTTTCATCTTTCGATCTTGCCTAAT
The DNA here is from genome assembly GCA_004024925.1 of Scalopus aquaticus. Taxonomy (NCBI): domain Eukaryota; kingdom Metazoa; phylum Chordata; class Mammalia; order Eulipotyphla; family Talpidae; genus Scalopus; species Scalopus aquaticus. The sequence goes on from PVIJ01010971.1 coordinate 23,965, forward strand.
AGTTTGATAAAAATAAAGTAGTTTTTGTGCAGAAAGAGTGGGTTTCTCTTGATCCTGCCACATTGTTTGCTGACGTTGTCCCCTTAAAGTCAATACTTTTATAATTTGGTAATCTTATAGAGAAAACATAGAAAATATTGTTAGTATCTTTCCCTAAAACTTGAAGAGGTTCACATTATGTGGATAAATATATGGGGAGGGGGCGGGTAGGAAGATAGCCACTTGGGCGAGGAGTCCCAGGTCAACGGCAAGAACTAAGCACACAGGGAGGGCTCCAGCTCTGCTGAGCTGTCTCAGTCTCTCTTTGACTCCTAATACTCTGCTGAGTTCTTTTAGCTACAAGATGAGAAAAACATGACCTGTACTGCCATCTCCCCTGGGAATGGGGCCCCTGAACGGTTCAGTTGTGATGATGCAGTAGGCGCAGTTTCTTGAAAACACTGATGATTTGTGTCAGTGAGCTCCACCCAAAAATGAGAAGAGAAATGCTCTTAAAGTCCCACAGAAATTCTAGCATCTGCTCTTTGAGGGAAGACGCTGGCTGAGTGTCCTTCTCTACCTCGGCTGCATATGTGCGTATATATGTGTACGCGTGTGCATGTGTGCATACGCGTGTGTCTGTATGTATTTGTCGTTGTGCACAGAGATCACTGAAAGCTGTTAGAAGGGAACAAATTCTGGGCCCAAATGTCTAGTGGACACAGGAACAGAGAGAGGGCTTTGGGTCTTTTTAGCCCTAAGGTGTGCTTCTCACTATTTGTTACAGGGCCAGCAGACAAGGGGTTACTGCAGATATGCTGCTCCGAAACTAAAAGGGGTTCTTGCCACACTGCTGGTTGGCAAGGTGAGAAGAAGAACTGTGAATCTGTCACCCTGTTGGCAGTGGGCCTGTTGTTTACAAAGGGGCAGACTCCATGCGCAAAGCAAAGGGCTCCGTATTTTCTGAGTGGATTCTTTCTGGCAGCTCTTCCTTGAGCCCAATCCTGGAGATGAATAGATGACATAGATTCTCAAGTCTTTTGTGAAAAGAAGTCTACCATCAAAGCATTCACAAATTTAAACAATTATTACATCGTTAAGAAAATGACAAACACATAGTTATTTTATCTTTCTGGTAAATGTGTAAAATGCTCTGATGGTATTTTTAAAGTTTTAGGACTGTATAATGTTAAAATAAGACCTAGGTTTGGAAACTTGTTCTCTTGAAATGCATTCTTCTGGCATTATTGTGAGAATGCAAATGAGAATGCTTCTCAAGAAAGGAAAAGAATGGAATGTGCTGATTCTTAATTTACTGCTCGGTTTTTACATACTGCTGGGCATTGAGTTGTTTACCCCCAAATTTATATGTTTAAGTCCTGACACCTTAGAAGTGACTATATTTGGAAACAGGATTTTTAAAGAGGCAATTAAGTTAAAATGAAGTCAATTTAGGTAGACCTAATCCAATATAAATGATATCCTTTAAGGAAGAGGAAATTTGGATACAGATATATACAGAGGAAGGACCATGTGGAGACGTAAGGAGGAAGACGGGCATCTGTAAGTCAGCCAATCCGTCCAGCACCATGATCTCAGAATCATAGATCCTGAAATGTGAGAAAATAAATTTCTGTTATTTTTTCCTGTAATTTGTTTTATTAAGATCACTTTATAATTTATACAACTGAATATACATCACATCTAGTCTGTGGTATTTTATTAAGGCATATCTAGAAAACTAATACACCTACCGATTCAGTTGAGAGTGATATGAAATGGGCTATAAATCTTTGTCTAAAAAGTTTTCCTTCACCCTATTTATAAAATAAAAAATGATTTGAAGTGTTCTTTCCAACCCAAACCAGCCAGTGAAGCAAAGAAATGGGGGGCGAGGAGAGGATGCTAGTCAAAGAGAGTTTTATTCTCAGTTAAGAACAGGTAAACTTTCACCTGTCAGCTAGTCCTCTGAATTTTTCCCTCTCCCTCCTCCTGGTCTCTTCTCCCTCCCTTTCACTCATTCACCCACATAGACCACATTTTTAGCCCTCATGGGAGGGGGTGGTTCATATTCATTGCAGAACTGAATAAGGTCTGCATGGCAGGATGACTGAGAGCAAGGGAGAATAATATGCCACAAGGTTGAGAGGTGGCAGGAACTAGATGATTGTAGACTATGGTGGCAAGAATATTTATCTTAATCCTAGAAGCAAAAACAAAACCTTCAAATTGCTTTAATTGGGGAGTAACATCATCAAATTATATTTGGAAAGATTAGCCTACCTTTAGTGTAGACAATGGATTGAAGGATACCTAGAGTCAATCCAGGAATATCAGTTTCCAAGCTCAGACCTGTAATAGTAGAGATGGAAAATCGGTTCCAAGATTAAGAGGTTCACATAACTATTAGGATGGCTTCTATCAAAGATTCAGAAAGTCATTAATGTTGGTAAAGATGTGAAGAGTTTCGAGCCCTGTGCACTGTTTGTTGGTGGGAATGCAAAATGGTACAGTACCTATGGAAAACAGTATGGGATTCCTTTAAAAATTAAAAATGGAATTACTTTGTGATCCAATAGTTCTTTATGTGGGTATATGCCCTACAGAACTGGGATTTGAAGAGATACCTGTGTTCATAGAAGTATTATTCTCAATAGCTAAAAGGTGAAAACAACCTAAACATCTATCTTAGACAAATGATGATCTATAAAATGATCTATACATACAATGGAATATTACTTAGCTTTAAAAAGGAAGGAGATTCTGACATGAGCTGCAATATGGATGCACCTTGAAGACAATTGCTTGGTGAAGTAAGCTGGTCACAAAAGGACAAATACTGTACAATTCCACTTTTATGAGGTATGTCGAGTAGGAAATTGATAGAGACAGAAAGTGGAATGATGGCTGCCAGGGACTGAGGGGAGGGAAAGAATGGGGAGTTGTTGCTTAATAGGTATAGAGTTTGAGTTTTGCAAGATGAAAAAGTTATACAGATTGGTTGCATAAAAATATGGATGTATTCAACATTAGTGAACTTAACAATGGTTAGAGTGGTAAATTTTGTTATGTGTATTATATTGCAATGTAAAAAACAATCACTTTAAAAAAACACAAAAATTTAAGTGATAAGACAGAAATCACCTGGTCGCGGGTTGTATTTGGGATGGTGGAGAGGCAGTATCAGGAGCGCTTCAAAGAAGAGTTCTGACTTGCGTAATGGTTAAAAAAGTGGTGTGACTCAGTGATATGGGAGACAGAACCCAAGTCGTACATCCTCCCTTGGACTTCTTGATTTTGAGTTCCATTAGAGACATTCACCTGGAGAGAGACATTTACATGGAGACATGGGAGCAGGCATCTGGCTATATGAACGTGGAGCTTAGAGGCGGAGCATAGGGTCTGTCTATGAAGTTCACTGTGTTACATGTCTGTGCGAATGTGGGACAAGAGATTAAAGGAATGGCAGCCAATCAGAATCAGTTTGTCAAGGAGTTATTAGTCTGGTGGGAGAAGATGAAGGATGAACAATGTAAGGATAGCAAGAAAAGGATTCCAGAGATATATATGACCTAGAATTACAAGACTGTAGGGTAATCCACTAGAGAATCATAGCTCATTCAAGTTTCTCATTTTGATAATTGAATTAACAAACCCCAGAAATTTAGGAGGTAGAAAGGTATCACAGGTTTTGAGCCTGTTGAACCTGTTTGATCTCCTTCACTTTTAATCAATAAAAATTTCCTTTCAATTTCTGAAAAAAAAAAAAATCTACTCTGGAGACAGATCTGACTAGAGTATAGGGGAGGATGGAAACTGTGAGAATAAATAGAACAGATACAACAGAAGGTAAGATGGCTAGTAATGAATACTGGGGACACTGAAAGAGCAGGCAGAAAAGGAGGAAACTCAGAAGAGGTACCAAATTAGAAGAGAAGAAGGAGAGTATTGTTACAGGATCTAGGTAGGACATGTTTAAGAGGAAGGGACTGCTAAGTGCTGTGACATTGGGTACAGCAAGGTCAATGAAATTAGGACTGTTAAATATCACGAAGACTGGTCAAGAAAGATGCCCTTGGTTGACCTGAGTTAGATTAGTTTCAGGAAACTATAAATGAACAAACAGGTTTAAGTGAGCAAAGAAATGTATTTACAGTAAAGAAATAGAGAAAGTTATTTCTAGAGTTGACCAGGAGAAAAGAGGAGAGTGAAGGAATTGACTAGAGAAAGAAGAAACTGAATTGAAAGGAATTTTTTGTTGAATAAAAGTGAAGGAGGTCAAAAGGTACAAACTCACAGTTATTAATTAAAGTCATGGGGGTTTTGTGAACAGCAGGGTGACTATAGCTCCTAATACTGTACTGAGTATTTAAAAGTTGATAATAAAGTAGATCTTAGAAGTCTCATCACAGAAAAAAATTGTAACTGTGTGGTGACATGGGTTAACTATACTTATAGCAGTGATCATTTCACAATATATGCAAGTATCAAAGCATTATGTTGTATACCAGAAACTAATATAATATTATATAACAATTATAGCTCAGTTAAAAAGAAAGATAATCCAAATATTTGATGATTTAAAGTCGAGTTTTCAAAAACTGCCTTAAAATTTTTTTTTGTAGGTTGAAGGAAAGAGCTCTTAAAGTAAAAGTTAAAATACAGGAAAAAAGACACAGGGCAACCTCAAAGAATATGGGAAAAATTAAAGCTAATGGCCAGAAAAGAAATGTCTAATCCTCAGTCATGACTGGAGTGAGATAGAGAAAACATGACAAGATATACTTTTTCATGATGGCACAGAGGAAGACGTTATTGAGGGGGTTCCCATCTGATGCCTCTCTCTTCTGTGAAGTAAGAAACTCACCTGCTCAACTACTGAGAACAGCAAAAAGGGAACAGAAAAAGGGTCTCCAAGAGGAAATGAAATATTGAAATAGCCCCTTTGTGAAGTGGAAGAGAAGTTCACTAAATCAGGCCAAAGACCTGTTAGATAGTAACTCTAGTCCAACAAAGCTTGGAACTGCCTGTGGTACCAGTTGATATGATGGTGTAACCTTTTTCAAAAGTGATTCATGGGGCCTCCCCAGTGGCGCAGCGGTTGAGCGCTGCTCTGTGGAGCTGTCGGCAGCGGCGATGTGAGTTCGACGCCCGGCCGGGGAGAATCCCACATGGTGAGGCAGAACTCTCCTGCCTCGCCCGCTGCTCCCCTCAGCAGTGTACTTCTGGTCTGCCTGTTCTGCTTCCCACTCTGTCTCTGGTGAACCCTCTCGCCGCCCCACGCCTCTGGCTTGTACCCCAGCTTGTATGTATAAATAAAATAAAATCTTTAAAAAAAAAAGTGATTCATGGCCTGGATAGAGGAACTCAGAGGCAGAAGGTACATGAATTAAAGAATTTGATGGCCTTCCTGGTGGCACAATGGGTTGAGCGCAGCGCTGTGGAGCCGTCGGTGGCTGCAGCATGAGTTCGATGCCTAGCCAGGGAGATTCCCACATGACGCAGCAGACCTCTCCTGCCTCACCCGCCCGCTGCTCCCCTCAGCTGTGTATTTCGGTCAGTCTGGCTGATTTGCTCCCCACTGTGTCTCTGGTGAACCCTCTCACTGCCCCATACATCTGGCCTGCCCCCCAGCTTGTATGCAAAAATAAATCTTAAAAAAACAAAACATGAGTGCTAAAAAAAAAAAGAATTTGAAGGCCAGATGAAAGGCAAATGTTAGTGCATGTAGATGCTAATCTATGAGGAACTGAAGGTATGTCTTGTTGAGCCAAGCCTGGAAAAAGGAAATGAAGACAAGAGGAGAAAAGTGAGAGGTCAAACCATGTGAAATATGAATTAAATCTAGAAGCTAATGTATCCAGACTTAGAGGTTTGAGGATTTGTGGGATAGTATTTTGTGGTTAGAAAATAAAATTTTAGAATTAAAGATTTTGGAAATGGAGAAAAGATCAATGGCTGGACAAGGGAATTTCCCTGTAAAGTGTGTTTAAAAGTCATTGAAAGTAAAAAATGAAAAAGCAGAGGTTATTTTATCTCAATTTACCATGAAAAATGAAATAAGGTGAAATCTCTGTGAGGAGTGACCAGCTAGAACTGGGGTTACAGAGGATATACTTAAGATGATTAATTATGAGAAGTTTTCCCCTTAGGAAAGAGCACTTGCTGCTTATTTTTGTGTATGGCTATTTAAGTAAAGGGAATGGAGAGTTTGGGTGGTTCCATTTCTAATGTCAAACAAATCCCTGGGAGCTTGAGAAAAAAACAACACAGATAGGATTGTTGCTCTAAATAACAAATTCTTGATGCTACCAAATTACAAATGAACATGATTACTTCTTTAATGACGATGTCACATTAAGACATTCCCAGCAACACAGCAAACTTCTGTTTTTGCTGACATACTGGACCTTTTCATTCACCTTTTCACATATGCCATAGGATCCATTTTCTGTTCATCAAAGCTTTATGTTGGATCCTCTTATATTGTTGTATATATGTTTATATATAAACATATATAACATTATATAATTTATAATATAACATATATGTTATACATAATCCATTTATTTTATAATATAAAAATATTTAGCCAGTTATAAATATAGAAATGGACTGGGAGAGGTCATGTCCAGCACATGGAAAAAAAGGGGTAGAAGACTCTACCTTTTAATTTTCCAAGCACCAGATTCACTTAAAGCAAGATTGATCACTGGAACAAATTGAAATCTTGGGTGACAGTTGTCATGGAAAGTTTAAAATCCCTGTAACATTGTCTTCCCTCTCTTCACCATTACCTAAAAAGTTCAGATTTATCCTTTGTTTTCTGTTATTTCTTGTTTGCTTGTATTCACAATGAAGTAGATGGAGAAGTAGAGAAGTAAGACAACTTGAAAAAAATTTATGTAGGTTAAGAAAAATCTGTGAGGTCGATCTGTATAGTTTCAAAGACTAAATTCTCTCACTTTTAAGTGATTTGTTATCAGGTCTCAGGCTATGTCCTACAAATTGCACTTATAGAGCATTTCAAATTAGTTGTGGGGCAGGTTTATAGTCTTCATAGCTGTGTCTTAAATTGCTGCAGCATAAAAGCCACTTGAGCATGGCTTATTGACTAGTGAGGCATTGGGAGGCCAGGGTGCTATAAGACATGCATTTCTCAGGCTTAACTTTAAAGAAGTGGAAAATAGCCTGATATTGTTTCTTTTTCTTGGTGCCATGTTATACATTGTCAGTGATCCTGCTATCAGAAAGTTCACTGTACCGGTCTAGATCAAAGAATTTAGTCAAATAGTGTGGGAAGAAGAAATACTGGGAAACCTCTGAAATGTTATTCAGTAGAGCCAAAGAGGAGTGTGGGCAGCAAGCAAGATTGTCCAGCTGACTCATAGGCTGCCAAGGGGGCAGGGGAGCCCCGCACAATCTCTACTAGCCAGGTGGAACTTTCCTCCTGCCATCATCCCCCAGGTATCTGTGCATCTTGAATCTTCAAATGGACTCATTTCCTATTCCTGCAGCTGCCTATTACTCGCTCCACCTGAGACTACTCTTCAGTGTCAAAGCACATGGATTTGTTTTTAACCAAAAAAGCAGATTGTCTGACCTTGAGAAACTGGTCTCTTTTTGGTCTGATCCCTATCAAAAGCTTCATTGCAAGAAATCATAATGATGAAAAAGGGCTTTTTCATTGAAAAATGTCATTGTTCTTCCTCTTGTCCAGAGAGTAAACATTTTTCTCTTGGATGAAGAAGACCATCAGAGAACTGTCCACTGTGATCCTTACCATTGATCCCTTGTTGACTTGCTTTAGCTAAATTGTATTCCAGAATTTGAGCTGCTCTTGGCTCACATTGCCAGTTCGCATCAGCATCTGGGTATCCTTTGCGCTTGCTGTGGGATGTGTGTGAGAGCATTGCCCGCCACACCCACAGTGTCTCCGGTGTGTGACCCCACAGGAGGTGTTTCTCCTGGGGAGTTAGTTTTTCTCTTTAGGACTTGACTCATATTGGAACATTGTGTTTTCTCCTCTTTGCTTTAGCCATTAGAAAGTTAGAGCTATTGATCACTCTGAGGGACATAGCTCTAAAAAAGTGTAATGCTAATTTTACCCTTAGCTTTGTTATATTCCCGTCCCTTTTGCCTTATGTATTATCTCTAAGGATTTTATTTCCTTTTGTGAGTCATGTATTAGGAATTAAGCAACATTTCCTTCTAATGTGAAGAAATTATGGTATGTATGTCAAATATTTTCAAGTAAAATAATAAAAGTACAGCTCTTGATTCTCAAAGAAAATGAAAGGATCCTAAGACAAAGTAGCCCATGCATGGAACTGACTCAGTTCAAAGTCCATGTGCATTGCAAAGAGTGTCTGCTGTGCAGCTTTGTGTCATTTATTTTCTGTTAAAAAGACATGACTAGAATCAGTGTTTCCTGGAGTGTATCCTACAGGACATTAATACTTTGTGAAGGGCTTTTGATTCTATGGTCAAATACATTTGAGATACTCAAAGAATACATTTAACTTACTTTAAGTCTAAAGTTCAGGATTTCTAGAAGTTCTGGACACAAATGTATTGCAAATCTTTAGGCAGAATATGTGGTATAGAGTTTCCAAATTTATTTTCCTGGAGCAAGTTTAAGAGCTGATCTTCTGTAAGAAATTCTAGGGTATAATAATGCCATTATAATAATAGTTATTATTAAAAAGGGCTTTTTTTCTTTCTCCTTAAAAGTATGGGGCGAAGGTTTATTATTTACTGCTAGCATTCTTAATTTCTTCTTTTAAAATTTAAAATAACAATCCCTTGAGAACAAAAGTAATAAAAAGTTTTATTGACTGTGTGTGGAATTTTGTGAATTTATTTAGTGTAGTCTTTTATACTTAGGTTACTCCTTAATTTTAAGATTGTTAACTATAGGATAATATGATGTTGAGGTGGAATGCTTGGCAGCATGCTAACTTAATGACATAGTTACACTTCAGGAAGGCATAGCCCTGAAGTCGCTGGAGTTTGGAATCACATGGTTTCAGTTTATGGCTCTGTCACTTACTTGACTATGATGCACTGGGAACTTTTGTTGGGAAAGTTACTTAAATTCTATAAGCCATGGTTTCCTTATCTGTAACAAGGATATTGTAATGTGCCTATAATATACTGTGAGGATTAGATTAACTCACATATGTGCATGTATAGATTAACACAATATTTTTTATATAGTACATTCCTAACAAAATTAAATATTGAAATTTTTATTCAGCAAGAATTTATGGAGCAATTTTTAGGTAGTGGGTACCATGTTGTGTATGTGTATGCAAATACGAATGAATCGTAGTCCTTGTTCTCGAAATGCAAAATCAAGTGAACAAATAGCAGTTACATCGATGAGTAAAGTGAAGTCTTTATGGATTAATGATAAATAAAAATACAGAAAGAGTGAGAATAAGTCAGTTTCTTCAGGATAAGGCGAAAAGGTGGTTTACACGGGGATCCATATGGCTGCTTCATCAAAGATGAGTTTTAAAAGGTGATTGAGCCTGCGGGTGCTGAGGAGAAGGGTTCCAGGCTAACCTATGAGCATGAATAAAATCAAAATAAATTCAAGAAGCTGCAGGTAGCTCAGAATAACACATGCAAGACAGAGGTTTGACAACAGATAAGGTGATGGTAGTTGTCATGGACTAGGTTATAAGGATCTTAAAAGTAAAAGTAAAGCATCTGAAAGTTATAATGTTAGCAATGGGGAGATATTTAGGCATATTAGCAGTGGAGTAACCATATTTAACTTGTTTTATGTCAGTGATACTCCAAGTGTGGTATGTGTACTCACTGGGATTACTCATGTGGGAGTTTTATTAGACATGTAAATTCTTGGTCCTCCATGGTGGCACAACGGGTTAAGCACAGCACTGCGAAGCTATCCAAAGCCACTGCAGCACGAGTTCAATCCCTGACCAGGGAGATTCCCACATGGCGCAGCAGATCTCTCGTGACTTGCCTGCTACTCCCCTCAGCGGTGTACTTAAGGCTACCTGAAGTAGATCTGCCTGTTCTGCTCCCCGCTCTGTCTCTGGTGAATCCTCTCACCATCCTGTACCTCTGGCCTACACCCCAGCTTGTATGCATAAATAAATAAATCTTTAAAAAAAAAGAAATATAAATTCTTGAGCCTCATGCAGAGACGTTGAATCAGAGTCTCTGCAGTTCATGTTTTGGTAAGCTCACTAGATGATACAGAAATGTTTATTTTATGTGTGAGTGTACGTGCATGCACACATGTATCTGGTAACATTAAAGTTGGTGAAACACTGTTTTAGATAATTCATTTAGGTAAATAATAGACTGGATACTCTCCAGTTAGCAGCAGTGGGGGTTGTTGAGTAAAAAGCCATTGTCCAGGTGAGGAATGATGATAGGGTCTAAACTGAATCAGGATTGGGGAAAAAAAGAGGAAAAGGCAAAAAAATATTATAAAGTTTACTTTATGGGTGCTTAGTTATTGCCTAGATGTTATATTAAGAAAAAGAACAACTCTGAGATGACTCCTGTGTTTCTTGCTTTATTAATGGAATATGATACTACGCACTGAGATAGGGAATATAGGAAGATCATAGAGTTTATGTTTTGGGGCTGTGATAGGATTAAATTATAATGTACTTTGTTTACAATATATTGAAAATGTCTGTGAGACACCCAGATGAATGTATGCTTTTGGCTTTTGGACGATAGATCTAGTGCTGAGAAAAAAGGTCCTGGACAGTATTGTGGATTTAAGAGTCACGAACCTCAGAAGGTAACTAAAGCAGCGGGAATGGATGAAACTGGAAAGAGACCTGAGTACAGAAATTTGAGTAACAGCAGATGTTTTAGTGGGCCTTTATTAACAGAGCATTGTTTGTCTTTCTGATTTCATCTCCACCATATGCTCTTAGCAATCTACATACCAGTCAAACTAAACTACTAAAAACAAAGAGGAGAGGAAGTCCAATGGTAGACTCTGAGTGATTTTGTGGTGTGTGTGCTATGTTGGCAAAACCTGATGTGGGTATCTTCATATTACCTCAATTAAAACTAATTAATTAAAAAATAAATAAAACTAAAAATTTAAAATAAACTACTTGAGGTTCTCTGGACATACTTCAAGGCTTTTCCACATGCTATTCCCTCTGTCAAGAACATTCCCTTCCTCTTTTCTTTGCTCAGCTATGCATCTAGCAAACTCTTACTGATCCTTCAAAACCTACCACCAAGGTAATCCTCTCTCCAAGAA
>PVIJ01010971.1:35312-57334 GCA_004024925.1 Scalopus aquaticus
GCCCCCCCCCCGCCCCCGCTGAGTGTCTCTCTCCCTTTCTAAGGATTACTATCTTATGTAAAAAAATCCAAAAAACAAAAAACTTCTTCTGATTCTTTTGTGCTTAGGTCCTAATGATAAGGTATGTATCTGGTTCAAAATTTCACCCCAGTTTTCAGCAAAGTACCTAACACATTGCAGGTGTTCAATAAGTAATTGTTGGATGAATTATGAAAGAATGATTGGGAAAGATTTGTCAATAGGACTAAGAAAGCATCATACAAAAAGTAGGAGTGCAAGGAGGGAATAATGGCTTGGAAACCAACAAAGGAAATTTCTAGATGGGAATGATCAGTAGTGTCAAAAATTTAGAAACAGTTATGTAAGATCACGACTGAAGGTGTCAAACAGATTTGAAAATTAGGTCAGTGGTGCCCTTTGCTACGATGATTTCAGTGGAGTGAGCTCTCATAGCAGAAACCAGATTACCATGCTTGAAAAATTGCAGGTAAAAGATCGGAACCTGAAATTGAGGAAGTGGCCAATGATAGGAAAGAACTGAAGAAGATGTGAGGTCAAAGGAAATTTCATTGAAATGAGAAGTGATTTAACGTATATATGCTGCCGATAGAAACCTGGTATAATGAAAAATCTGAAGTAAAAAAGTAAGGTAAAGAATAATGACCAAACCAGATTCCAGCTGAGAGGAAAGAATCACGCTTCATGAAGAAAAATTAAGATTAAATTGGAAGAGGACCTGGAAAGGAATAGAAATAAGTGTAGATATAGGCAAGTTTGTGTGTGGGGGAAGGGAACATTTAAAGAGTTTAGGGATTGATAGATTGATAGCTTAATTTTCTCATTGAAATAGTGAATATTCTAGAAGTGTGTGTGTGTGTGTGTGTGTGTGTGTGTGTTTAGGAGGTGGTTTGGGCAGGCCTGGAGGGTGTGCTCATGGACAAGAATGAAGGTTCTAAGTACTCATATAAGACCTAATAGAGGAAACTGATCAGAAACACATATATTCTCATCATTTTAAAGTTAGTAACCCTTATGAATTATAAGGCTTTATTGGTTTTGATGAAAACTTTCTGTTGATATACAGGGAGTGCTAGAAAGTCATTATTGATCTATGATATTATGCTTGAGAAACTACCACTGAGACAAAAATATTTTTAAAGGGCTTTCCTTCTGTAATTCAAGGAATGTGGTTTGTCTCACCATAAAGATGGAAATGATATGGACATTTAATAACAGTGTGCTTCCCACATTAAAAAAGAAGAGGAAAGAAGCCAAACTTGTTATTACTTTGGTTGAGTATGTCATGTCCTTTAGTTAAATGCATGAGCTAGCCATGTTTTACTGCCTTGAGTAAATTATTAATCACTATTAAAGAATAAAGATGTACACCTTAGACTCACAGTTGTATGTCCCAAGTGACACTGTAGTATTTATGTGAACATTTATTGAGTTCTTATATAGCTTCACATATTATACTATGTGATTTTCTAGTACAATGTCATTTAAACTTCTTAATAATTCCAGGGAGTTGAAAATATTTGGTAGATGTATCTAACATCCTTATAGATTGATATTCTGGCATTCTGATCGATAAAGAATCTGATGCTAAAACTTAGGTACTGTTGTTCTTTTCTAGTTTGTCATTCACAGGAGACGTGAAGTTCAGAGGTATAGAGTTCTGCATTTAACTGCAGTTTTAAAACTTTACCAATTTGACATCATTGCATAGCCTCGGTAGGGAAGTTTAAACCCAGGCTAGCCTGGACAAACCCCTGTGCTCAGAATGGATAGATCCATGGCAGATGTAACTTCCCATCCACTCTGCTGTCATTGCAGGCATTGCTTATCAATGGTAGCTTACTTTCCTTGGGGCCCAGACTTGGTCTTAGACACCTTCACAAGGAGTTCTCCAGGCAGCAGCTGCTAACTGATTTGTCGTCCAGAGGCTGATATACCGAATTCTTTTGTGACTCACATCTGTTGGACAGGAGTGTTAAGTTGGATTGTCTGAGTCAGACCACATGTGTTAAGACCTACAACAGGAACTTTTTGGGGAAAATGTCTCTGAAGACCCAGGGGAAGGGGGCACTTATAGGCATGGAGAATATTTAGACCGCAATGTGCGCTTTACACCATGAAGGGATAGAGGGAAGGAAGAACTGGCTGGTGGGGTCTCAGACTATAATGCAGTTAGGAGAAAGTATCAGCCAAAAGTTTCCTGAGCAAAGGTAGCTCTTTAAAAAATTCTGCTGCTGGGCAGGACTTGGTTGGCTCTCATATCTGCTCTTTTATCATGCTCAGTCACTGGCAGTGAGTAGCCTGAGCATGAACTTGAGCTGGGACTGCAAGTCAACCATGTCCCTAACACTGGTCCTCTTGAGGAGGATCTGAATGCACTGTCCATGGCAGCTGTGACCTATATTCTTGGAATGACTTAGCTGATTCTGTGTAGATCAGCTATGAATTATGATTGGGCTAATAACACCGGTAATTCACAAAACCTCTGAAAGTTTCTCTTTTTGCATACAAGCTGGGGTGCAGGCCAGAGGTGTGGGTGTGTGTGTGTGTGAGAGGGTTCACCAGAGACAGAGTGAAGAGCAGAACAGGCAGACTGACTGAAGTACACTGCTGAGGGGAGCAGGGGGCAAGGCAGAAGTCTGCTGCGCCATGTGGGAGGCTCCCTGGCCGGGTATCGAACTTGTGCTGCAGTGGCTTTGGATATCTTCATAGTGCTGTGACTTCACCCATTGCACCACCACAGAGGCTCTCTGAAAGTTTCTTAACAGCATTATGGCTCATCTTCCTGGGTTTTAAAGAGCTGTATGTAGAAGAAATTCCTTTGTGTTTGTAGAGGTGTTGGCGCCTCCCATCACCATCAACCCCTGAGGAAGAAGGGGAAGTGGAAGCCCTTATGTTTTTCATTTGCCAACTGATCCAGGTCTTACCTCTTCATTCAGTCAGATAATATGTTTCTCTTTCACTTAATAAAAGCCATCCTCCTTGTTACAAGGATTGTAAAATAATAACGTGATTTATAAAGTATTATAAAACATTGGTATCTTTAGGGAATATGTTAAGATCTTCAAATATTCCCTGAATTACAAATATAGAAATGTTTATACAGCTCGTTAGCTTTCTCCCAAATTATATTTTGACTGAAAGATACATTATTTATCTTTTTCATGTGATGGACATTTCTTTTCTTAACAAAGAAACAAAGATTTTCCCACTTCAGAACTAGCTAACTATAAGTAGCAACTTCTCTACATGACTCTTGGAGCTAAGTGAATCATGCCTGCATTCAACTTTCAGAGCCTGTGGCATTTAAAGTATATGTGGGTAAGATCACACCTCACCACAGGTTTCAAAGATCACAATAATCATAACTATCCCCTGCCATTTATTAATTGTCATTTATTTATTGCCCATTGCCAAGGCAGTGCACCTGGGAAACATCTGGAAAAGTATCAGATATTCACAATAACCCATAAGGAAGGTGGTACTATCCCCTTTAAAAGAGAAGGAGAAAGAAAAGGATCGGAGAGGCTAATGAGGTTACAAAAGTCAAAGTTAGTAAGTGACAGAACTAAGATTTAAAGCTACAAACCATTTGGCTCTAAATCCCAAGTCCTTAATTATTACCTGGGGCTATTCACAAAGAGTCAGAAGCTGTAGGTCAAATCAATTTATACAACCGTTTAATGTTGCATACCACATAATACGCACCACCCTCCCCGCTTTGATCAAATTTACCTTTAGGAATGGATGCAAATGTTATTAAGTACCTGTAGCCCACAAATAGTAAGATAACTCTTATCTAGATATGTTAATTGTGCCTTACACTTTAAATCTAACCTCATAAAAAGGAACTTTGTAAAGGTATTTTATACTATACATTAAAGACAAAATAATTTATCTCTTCTCAAAGATCTCTTGAGGTCAATGATGGTATTCTAAGTTAGACATGACAGAGACTGTGTCTAGTTTTTCCCCAGTTCCTAGCGTCGTGTTTGGACCATAAACCAAGTTCCATGCAGATATTGTGTGAGGGATTGCTGACACATTTTGCTGCTAAGAAATATTAATATTCATTTAATTGAAGATCATAAACAGAAAAAGAATATTGCAAGTTCACTTAAAATGAGATGGGAAAAAATTCTAAAAGGTTTTATGCCCTGAGTCTGATCAGTAGTCTACTATTCTTTGAGGTCGAGGGTGGTTCTTTGTGGATCTGATTTTCCTCAAGGATACAAAAGGGAGCAATTGGCTTAGCTATTGAGAAGAGAAAATGAAAAGGGACATCTGACCACTTTTTTTTAAATGCCTTATTACAAGTCTTGGAAAAATATGTGCAGCAGATCAAAACAGCCAGGTGTTTGGATAACAGCCCTCTGGGGCCAGCTGGCATAAGGCAGCTGGTCATAGGAGAAGATGGAAAAAATATCTTCCAAAAAATGAAGAGTTAGCCAAAAGGAGGGCACAGGAAAGCACCCAATGTAGGAGAGGCTGTGGACAGACCATAAATTGTATGGCTAAAGATGGAATTAAAGTGTTGTGGGAATTGACGTGGGAGAAAGACCAAGCTGCACCCAGGAATACGGTAGGCACAGGTTTATTATGCTAGCGGACCCAGGTAAATTTCACTTCCAAATACCTGGGCCCCCAAAACAAAGAAAACAAGGGGCTTTTATACAAAACTGCTCAGAAAAGGAGTAAAGTAACTTTAAGGAGCGGAGTTTTTCTTACAGGCAGGTGTCTTATCAGTGTGGGTGATGTACAGTCTGGGATCTTCTTGTCCTTGGTATGTGGGCCAAGTTTAGCCAGGGCAAAGGTGATTTACAAGGGTGGGGGGGGGACGGGGGATGGGGGAGGTTCTTATCGCTCTTGTAGCCAAGGCTTTTCATTGACGAGGCTTTTCTCTGTGTTAACTCTTTCCTGGTACAAAGAAGCACATGTTTGAAGGTGCTATATCCTAGTAAAGGTCTCTTTAATCTGCAGAGGCAGATGTCTAACTAGGGAATCAGTCCACCCTTCAGATGTTGGGGGGTCAGAAGAGGCAGACAGCACTATGAGGTGGAGACTTACTTCTTATACATTCCAATGAATGACATCGAGCACTTCTGGCCAGTGAGGCATTAAGCTCAGGGGTCTTGAATACAAGGCGGGTCTGTTCAAGATGCATCAGGGGATGAAAAACTAAAACTCCGACACATTCAATGTAATTAATGACCTTAAGGGGATGTAATGAACATGTATGTCTTAGATTTTGAAGGTCTCCTCCAATTAAATTTGGACTATATTTATAAGGAAGAAATTTAAGGTATTATGTTCTCTCTATTCCCCACACCCCTCCACTCTCTTCTGGCCCTGCTTCTATTTCCAAGCCAACATTCTTTAAATAACAACTAACATTGCTTGTATTTGCTATATACAGGCACAGTTCTAAATGTTTTACATAAATTAACTTGTTTATTGTCACAGTAGCACGCTCTCTCTAAAACCCTGTTTTATAGAGGAAGAAACTGAGTCACCAAAAAGGGATTCGTAAAAGAAAAAATGAGCACCTAATCCCCAATAGGGTCAGAAAAAGTGGCCTCTCCATTGTGAAAACCAGTTGCTGGTTACAATAGCTGGGAGCCGGGAGTGGTAGAAGGGCAGACAGGAGAAATAGATGAGAAACTGCCCTAGGAAAGCAGCCTCTTTATGGGGCAACAAAGACTAATCTTCAAAAAAAGAAAAGTAAGAAATAGGGCTATAGTTTATAGAATTAGACTAATATTTACTTATTCAAGGGACTTCAGAACTAAAGAACTAGAATTCAAATTCTAGGTCCCAATAAATCCCCCTTTAGTCAATATCCTGAATTCAGCCTAATGATTATAAACCTTGAAAAAACAGTAGAAATAAAAGAGGCTGCAGGCCAGGCTGCAGGCAGGGAGGGGGGTGGGAGGTGGGGGAGTAGCACAGGGGTGCTCTTGACTGTGTGGTGATGGCCATCTGTCAGGTCCATACACCCTCAGGGCTTTGGCTCCCAAACTCGAAAGCTCGCCTGTCTTCTGTAGGTCCTCAGAAATTAACCAGGCTCCCCTCCCCTGGCACAGCAGTCTGTTATTACGCATATGTTCAAATTGGGACCTTGTCTTGTATCAGAAGTTGTTTTCACTTTTGTACACGTAAGCTGAATGGGCCAACCAACCAGTGAAGGTCCAAGGCTTCCCCAGCCAGTCTTTCCTCTCATCCTTGCAGTTGTCCGCCTCTCTCCTGGCCTTCGTTGTGGCTCTGGAAGCAGGTGCCCAGATTCTTACTACTAGGGATTAAGTCTGTGCTCCATGTACAAAGGCTTTCTCAGCCTGGTGATTCTCAACTGCAGTCATAGCAAAAGGCTCTTGCTGAAAACTGCGCCAGTGACAAGACAAAGACGTTTTTCAACCAGACAAAAATATGCAAACAAACAGGTTTGAAAGGAGGTGTGAGGCGAATCCAGACTCTTAACTTCTGAACTAGAGCAAAGGGAGAGCACTCACAATTCATGTGATTGTGGCTCAGAAATATAGCCACATTCATTGCTTTCAGTATCCTTGTTAAATCTGCAAGTGGGAAAAGAAAACAAAAATACGCTGGACTTGATCAAGTTGGAATCCTCAAAATACAGGCTTAGATTAACATCACTCTTCTTTCATTTTTCAAAATGCCTGATGTTGCTTATTTGAAGGCTTTGCAAAGCAAATATGAATGGTGCGGAAGGTGTGGTTTTCTTCTTTCTTTTTAATTTCCTCTCTTCTAGGGTGTGGCTTTGGGAGTGCCCAGTTCCTGCCCATTCAGACCCTCATCTCCTTAGTAAGGCAAAAACTCTTTCCCTGATTACTATTATGCATCTCAGAGGTTACTATCTTTTTTGTGAGGTGTTACTTAATCTTCTAAACCATCATGTTGAGAATGAGTTGTGTGGAGACAGTAAACTTCCTGAGAGGAGAGAAGGTCAGAAATGGCTCTCCCAGATGGAGATCACAGTAAACTTGGGGACAGGCAGGAGGGACTGTGTGTGGTTGTGTGTGAGCGTTGTGTGTGAGTGCATGTGTGTTCATTGTCTTGATTGCCAGTAATATCTGTCTTGTCAGTTTATCTGCTAAGTTTTCAGGATTAACTGATTATCAGCCTCTATTTAGGCTTACTTTATTGTCTTTTTTCTCAGTGTATTGTACTGACACAGAGATACCTAAATTGTTTAGACCAACAATAGTTCTCAACATTGGGTGTACATTGTCATTATCTGGGGAGCAGTCAGTTTCAATTGGTCTGGGCGTGACCTGTGCTTCCTTCAGAAGCTTTAAAAGCTCTTCAGGTGATTCTAATTTGCAGACAGGAGAAAAACTGAAAAGTTTAGACTTCCTTCCTATGGAGAAATGTAGGATTCCTCAGGCTACTGAAACAGATGAAAGGACATGTTATAGTGACACCATTAGTTAAGAGGAAGAGACACTGAAAAGTAAATATCTAAATGCAGGTCTTTCTGTTTACAAAACAGCAGTAGCACAGCTGTGAGTCAGTGGGGGAGGCCACAGAAAACACTTAATTTCTTTTGAGTTTTATTCTTCTGCTTAATCTGTTTGCATCAAGGACTCCCGGCCTTCTCTCTTAAACACTGAAAGATGTTTGGGAAGCCGGGGGTTGAAGGTACAGCTTTATTAGCAGTGTGTCCACTGGTTCTCCCTGGAGATCAAGCAATACAATAATCTCTACAAACAAAACCCTCTGCTTTCAACACACACAAGACAGACTCTAAAGCCAAGTTGTTTAGATCTGTCTGATCTGCAGGTGAACAAACTGTGAAACCAGAAAATGATGCCACTTGGGATTTAGAAAGGGAATGTCAGTCAAAATCACATTGTCTTTCTGCATCTTGGACACCTAGGCAACATTCAAAAGATGATTTAATGTTAATCAAGGGGTGGCCATCCTTATGAATTTGCCAAAGACCAGGAATGGCAATGCCACCTCTCCTGAGCCCTGGTAGGGACCAGGTATTCTGTAAGTACTTTACGTGAGCTGACCCAGCCCTCTCCATGGCCTCTAGGGAAGTAGATGCAACTTTCCTCATTTTACCAGTGAAGAAATGAGGGCTTAATGTATTAGTGTGACACGGTCATTATCTAGTGGCTGCTAAATAACAGAGCAAGGACTTATACCCAAATCCGTGACTTCAAAATTCAGGCTTTACTGTTGAGTTACTGCCTTTGATTTGTAGACTTTCAGGATGAAATCAGTTTTGTTTGCTTTTTAGTCTCTTTGTTTATCCATTCCTAGAATCTGAATCTTAGTAATTGTTGTAATAGTTTTGTTAATTTATTTTAAAATGAATTTTTTTTTATGAGCTGCCAATATTTACATGGACTTCAAACAATAGCTGATTTTATACCTGGGGATTTACCTGGTTTTTATGCGATCTGATTAATCACATGAAGGAAGTAACCACAAAAATTAAGTAGAGCGTTGCTGACTCTGCTGTGTGCTGACTCATACCATCAGTGCTGCTGTTTTGTCAATACTGGCGACTAGATTT
Source organism: Scalopus aquaticus (assembly GCA_004024925.1). Classification (NCBI taxonomy): domain Eukaryota; kingdom Metazoa; phylum Chordata; class Mammalia; order Eulipotyphla; family Talpidae; genus Scalopus; species Scalopus aquaticus. Next base: position 43,873 of record PVIJ01010971.1, read on the forward strand.
TATACTTCTTTTCTGTTTTAGCTGATGGTTATTATAACATTTTGTTCAATCTGCCAAAGATAGTTGAGAATCTTGCTAAAGCTATCGTTAGTAAGTAATGTAAAACAGGACCAGCCAGGATTTCTCTGTGTACTGATACTTGGAAATATTTGAAAAAGATCTGAAGTATGATGATGTGTGAGCTGTTCTAACATTAACTGTATTGCTAAAAGTGAAAAACAGAGAAGCCAGGGGGATAGTCGATGAAGGTTTTGCTTATCTGCATTTGGATGTGTGTGTATATGTACAGGGGTCCCCATGTGTGTGCCTCCCCATCTCTGTCTTTGTATAGTGTGCTGTCCCGCATCTGCGACGTCCTGTCAGTTTAGTGCAAGCTGAGTGAATGACGTTAGGTACAATAATATTCTCAACTTTCCCTGTTGTTCTGAGGGCCTGAATGGGGAGGCCCTTCTCAGAGAGATGTTTATCTGGCCATTTAGAACAAGGGTCTGCACTTAGACTCACAGTGTGTATGTGAGAGCCATTCAGGGGGATTTATGGAATCTCTAGCACCTCTAAAGTCAGTTGCAAATTTTTCAGTAGTCTGAGGCCACAGTGCCTCGAATAAATAAATCTCAAAGATTCATTTATTTACCTGTAAAACTTTTACATCTCTGAGACTAAGACCAAGGTTTTTCCTACCCAAGTAAAGGCTTGTAGCAGCATGTCATATCACATCATGGGCTCCTCTGATTTCTGGGGTCAAGGACCGAATAGGTTTGAGAAGATAACAGGACCAGGCAGTGCTCCTCATTCATTGACAAAGCAGCTTGTCATTGCTGTCCTTGAACTAGCAGGAAAATGCAGGTGGTAGAATACTGGCAGGTCTTTTGATGGGGATCCCGAGTTTTGTTCCCATCTGATAATACATCTTGTAATTATTGATCCATCAGAAATTATTCATTGGGCCTCCCTGGTGGTGCAGCGGTTGAGCGCTGCGCTGTGGAGCTGTCGGCAGCGCGAGATGCGAGTTCGACACCCAACCGGGGAGAATCCCATATGGTGCGGCAGACCTCTCCTGCCTCGCCCGTTGCTTCCCTCAGCAGTGTGTTTCTGATCTGCTCCCCACTCTGTCTCTGGTGAACCCTTTTGCCACGCCCCCACCCCCGCCTCTGGCTTGTACCCCAGCTTGTATGTATAAATAAATAAATTTAAAAAAAAGAAATTATTTATTCATGATTGTATATAAACATACTGGTAATTTAAGTTACAGCAAATTAAGTTTAGCAATAATGGAAATATATGTACAAAACCTAGAGGAAGGCTAGCAGGCACAGACAGATAATTCAGGGTTCAAAGGGTGTTCCACAACCCTCTTTCCTTTGAGATCTGTAGTAGGATTGCTCCTTGCTACCTGTCTCTTGAATTAGAGGTGACTTTGTGACTGCTTGAGCTAAAGGAGTGTGTGTGAAGGGGAGCCCATCACTCCTGCATAGAAGTGTCCTTTACAGTCCTTTTCTTCCTTGCCATTATGGTGGGAGCTGCCATTATGGCTACTTCATCAGCCCAGGCCCCTGATAGAGTCTTATCGTCCTGCTATAGAGATGTAGTAAGAGCAAAACATAATCTTTTGTTACTTGAAGTTTCTGAATTTTGGGGGTTATTTGGATTGGCAACACTCTCATTGATAAGGAAATCGTTATGTTAAAGCTCCCATGTTGAGGGGCATGATGACAGAGGAAATTGCTCAAGAGAAAAGGATTTAGAGTTTGCATTTTTTTTTTTTAACATTAGGAATTTCTGAGCAGCAAATGCAGAAAAGGCTGGAAAAATATTAAAATGCCTAGACCAAGTCTTATGAAGGTTCTGTTTTTTTTAAAAAATTGCAGTAAAACATAAAATTGATCATTTTAAACACTTGTATGTGTTCAGTGACATTAAATACATTCACATTGCTGTGGAACCATCATAACCATCCATCTCCAGAACTTTTTCACCATCTCAAACTAAATAATAGCCCTCCCATTCTCCCTTTCCCTAACTTCTGGCAAATACTGTTCTACTCTGTTTCTAGGATGTGACTCTTCTAGGTGCCTCATGTAAGTGGCATCATAGAGTATTTGTCCTTTTGTGTCTGGCTTTTAAATTGTCCCCCGCCCCCCTCCCTCTTTTTTTTGCAAGAAGGTAGCATTCTGGTTTTTGCTAGCAACCCCTGTAACTATAGAGCTATTTTAAAGTCAGTCTCTGCTCAAAAACGAGGGAGGGATGACTGACTCTGGCAGTGGATTGAAATGGTTGCATACTTTCCAGGTCAAAGGTCAACAACCTTTCCAAACTGGAGTTCTAAGCGCTTCTGTTGGGTCAGGGGTTAAGGATGGTTTCAAATACAGAGCGACCAAGGTTTGCCTCCTGCTGCTACGGGGGAGGCAGATTGCCATATCCTACAAATCTGAGAAGCAGAGAGCTTTGATTTCTTCAGTAAGAGAGTCAAGATTGAGCTCAGTGACGGCAAGTGGTTATAGCTTTTGGAGGGGCTGTAACAAGGGTGACAGGTCTCAAAGCCGTGGAAAATCACCCCATAGATCATCAAAGAAGGAGGGAATCTTGTTTATCATTCTTTCCATTTGAAGTAAAGTAAGTTATCAAAAGTTGCCTGGGGATGTTACTGCTCTTTTTGATAATTGCTCTTCTTTCTTTCAACATTGCACGTGTCAGTCTAAGGTGGACATGAGAAGGATGAGGGGTGGTGGTGGACTGGAATCAGAAGGCTGTAAGTTGGACAATACAAATCGTTCAGGCAAGGAAGCTAGCCTTAAAGGTCACCCTGAAATCTACCTTCTGTACACTTGAGGGCCACATACAGTGGTGAAATCTCTGTCTTTGGACCATATTAGAGTTTTATTTGGAAATGAGCAGGATCAAAGGTTTATTCTGAAGAAAGAATCATGGAAAATTTTATTAGTTGCCATAGAGATAATAACACTTTGGTTTACTTATTTGCTCAGTTGATATGGTCTGTATAACAGGCATTTAGTTGTGTTGGGTATATAACAGAAGCATTAACAGCCATGGTTTCTTCCTTTGTAGAGCTTTTAGTCCAAAGAACAGACAAATATTAATCAACAGATCAGTTAATAATTATTCGATATGAATTGTGATCCAGAGATTGGGACTCTCAGTAAATTAATCAGACAAAAGTCATGTAAACAAAATGTCAAATTGAAACTCTAATGAAGATTTGGAAAGAGATGTTCTGTACCATAAATGCCTATAATCTGGGTTTAAGATAGTCAGGAAGAGTTTGTTTGGAGATCTGAGGGGCAGAAGAGCTTAACTAAGTAAAAGGGGATGAAAAGTGCATGCCAGGCAGAGGAAAGAGCATTTGCAAAGGCCCTGGGGAGGTAGGGATCTTGGTGGAATGAGGATGAATGGAGGTTATTTGCAGTTGGAATAGGGAGAGAATTCGTAGACAAATTAAGGTAGGAGACAGTCAAGAAAAGATTCCTTATAAATGTGAGAGGAGTCTGCCTTCTCATTTTCCTTGATAAAATGTGTTGGTCCGTTTTCTCAGTTCAAGGTGAGAAGTATGGATTCTGGACCCATACTGTGGGGGTATATCCTTGTTCTTCCACTTACAGACTTTGGGAGCATAGGCTTTTATTTTCTTATCTGTAAAATAGGGGTTTAGTATTAACTACTTCATAAGTTTGATAGGGAAGTTAAGTTAGTTTATATATGTAAAGTTTTTAGAACAGTGCCAGACAATAACTGTAATGCCACATAAATTTGACAGTTACTATGCTTCTATTTGGTAGAGAGCATCACTATTCACCAGATATTCCCCAGTTAGTTTATGAGTAAAAATTCCAGGCTGAATTACATCTACAACAGGTAAATGTTTGCATTTAGGTTTGCAGAGAAAACCTAAAATAAACTCTTGTCCTCTTCAATGTCCATTTGTAGCATGGAAAAATGCATTTTCAAGTAAATCATTTTGGAAAGGCTCTCTTTCAAAACTGAGAGAATTGAAATGCCTGTACTTTATCCATGTGTATTTTACATTTCTGGAAGATTTCTTGACACTGATTTAGGTGAACTGACTAAGGGCAGAACTTCCCTAAATCTTTTTATCATGTTAGCATCGATACAGTTCAGCAATCAGAATGGCAGAGCCAAAAGCAAGCTTAGAAATCAACTAGTCATTTGTTCTGATTTAATTGGTTGTTGGTTTCTGCTTGGAGTGATCACATTAGCAAAAAGAGCTGCCAGCTTAAAAATTTAATAGACAAGTAATTAATTTAACTGATGCACTTCTGCGACATTCACAGTGCCATCTGCAGCTTCTCCTTTGGAAAGCAATAATGTATTTTACTGATTTTTTAAACTATTTCAGAAAAATAAAAATAATAAGCAACCTTACTATAGGTTTGGTAACATTGTGAGTCATCAGGCTCTCCATGTGTATAGTGCTGTATTATTACACAGACTTTTATGGGAAGCTCACTAACTATGAGGCCTTGTGATGGATGATTTTATATGATGCCTCATTTAATCCTCACAGTAATTACCTGGAGTCTTGGGTCCACTAGACCTTAGAGCCTATCTCACCCTTCCTCTATTCCACTCTGTATTACAGGGAGACTGATTCCTGGAGCTGTATTTTTTAGCTTCCCCTGTCCATTGGTGCCCAGTAGGGGTTAAGCACTGGTAGGCACTGGTGGAAATGTAGAGTGGGGTGGTATTCTCCTCTCTCTCTTTGCCTCAGATTGCATCTTCTCTATGACTTCAGCTCCTTGGAGACTGGCAAGCCATAGTTTTAGCTTCCATTCCCTGTTTCAATAACATTGTGTCTTTACTTGGTTTTTCCAGTTATTGGATATTACAACCTCCTGTTATTGTTCATCTCTGGGTTAATCTATTGTCTGATTTGCTCATCATCTTTATAGTTTGTATAACCAATGATCTGCATTGGGTTATTCCTATTAAAAATATTTGAAGTCATTTCTTTTTCTTATTTAGGCCCCACCTTATAGAGTTCAATATAATTATACTTGCTTTTAAGATACATATTAGGAAACTGAGGACTGTAAGTAAAAATAACAGTAAGCTTAATATCACAGATCTACTAATTAAACAAAAGCCCTGTACTCCTAAACTCACATATACTTTTTCTACTGTTATACTATTTTGCCTTTACATCCCTCTAAATAAAAAGGGGAAACTTTTTTTATAGGGGCAATGAGTTGGATCATCAGTGTCAAGTTGGATTTTACCACAGTTCTGTCTTAGTTCAATTGGATTGATCATACACTACAGGCTGAATTTGAGAGTCTACATCTCATATTTTTCCAGAGACAGAATTACTAGGCTCTGGGCAACAGATGAGAAAGGTGCTCTTTTGTTTGTCCACCAAAGCTTGGTCCTTTGGGAAACTCTATAGATCCATGTGCTGCCACGTTCCAGCCACTCTTCCAGGCCAGATGATGAATTCCCTTTGCTCCATTCAAAGAGAAAATTGGGGTATTTGTTCTTCATCTTGAATTTACTCAGAATCAGGATAGGCATACTCTTAAATTATCACTAAGTGTGGTACAAGATCAAAGATGTTAGATTTTGCCATAATTTTTAAAAAGATTTATTTATTTATGCATACAAGCTGAGGTGTAGGCCAGAAGTGTAGGGTGGTGAGAGGATTCCCCAGAGACAGAGTGGGGAACAGAACAGGCAGATCCGACTGAAGTGCATTGCTGAGGGGGACAACGGGCGAGGCAGGAGAGGTCTGCTGCGCCATGTGGGAATCTCCCTGGCCAGGTATGGAACTCACACTTCAGCAACTCTGGATAGCCATAGTGCTGCACTTAACCCGTTGTGCCACCAGGGAGACCCAGATTTTGCCAAAATTTTAAACTTCATTTTTACACTTTTCATAGGAACAAATCACAGGCTAAAACGTCTGTGTTTTGAAAATACTGAAGGACTCATAGGATAATGTCTATTTACTTATTGAGGCTTTTCTTATTAAAAATGTGGCATTCTGTATAAAGAATAAAATGTTAAATCAGAAGTAGAAAAATAGCCTCAGGACTCTTGATAGATGAGGCAAGGAGGTGAGAATGTTGTAGTCTAGGGGTGAGTGTGTAGAGATGAGGGATTAATGCACTGAGCAATTTGACTATGTACTTAGTAAAAATAGGTAAGATTGTATTGGTTGAACTTAAAGATGAAGAAGAGGATCTGGATGGGAGGTATTATAATATGTAAAATATTATGTAAAATAATATTAAAATTATAATAAAAATTATAAATAAAAATTATAATATGTAAAATATTATTACAATGGTACTATGGTAGTTAGAAGAAGGGCAACACAGACCTGAAATAAGGGATTTTGTGGAAGTAGAATTGGTAAGATTTCATTATTGATTGTGGTGGGAGATGAGGGAAGAGAAAAAATTTCAGGATGATTCTGAGAACCAGAGTCTTCCTGGTTTTATCTTTTCTTTTTACATATAATATCCAACCCAAATAACTTTTTATCCTGTTGTAGAACTTTCATATTACTACAGGAAATTGGTTTGTAGTCATTTCTCTTTGATGAGGACAGAGAAAGTTGCAAGGTGACTTAGTATAGTACTGCATTTCTTTTTTTTTAAAGATTTATTTTATTTATTTGTGCATACAAGAGCTGGGGTGTAGACCAGAGGTGCTGAGGGTGAGAGGATTCATCAGAGACAGAGTGAGGAGCAGAACAGGCAGATTGACTGAAATACACTGCTGAGGGGAGCAGCGGGTGAGGCAGGAGAGGTCTGCTGTGCCATGTGGAACGCTCCCTGGCTGGGCATTGAACTTGTGCTGCAGTGGTTGCTGATAGCTTCATAGTGCAGAAACTTAACTCCTTGCCCTCTAGGAAGGCCCTAGCATTGCATTTCCATCTGAGGCAGAAGAGAGCAGTTAAGACTCTATGCTCATCAGTATTGCTGACCATAAGCTAAGACCATGGAATGTAAAGCAGCAACTGAAAACTCACAAGACCTTACCAGTATTTTTAGGCCACTAGAACATCCTTACAAAGTAAGAATTATTTACACAGTCAGGCCAGGAATGAAGCAATGATCTATCTACCTGAGACTTACCTGGAGTTAGAAGTAGGCCTACCTGCCCCCATCCCCCCTCCTCCAGTCCCTTTGATCTGTGTGCTGCCCTAAAGCAAAATTTCTCACTCTTGTGTCCTTGCTTCTTCCACTACTCCTTCCACTGCTCCTTCTACCATTAGAGTCTTCTTCAGCCTTCAGAGCTTGAGTGCTTCCTGCTGCCAAATTACTTAGGTCACTTCCTAAGTAATTTGTTTTCCTTTAAACTAGCACACTGTGCATATTTCATGTTATTTATGCTTCATTATATATTGTATTATGCTTTATTTTCTCCCAATTGTGTTAGATTTGTCTCTTCAATTAAAGGCAAGCTCTGTGAGGAAGAATTCTATCTGCTGTTTATCATTCTCCACAATACCTTGTACAGAAAGCATACTTGTTGAATAATTGATTTAAGGTGAAGATGTTGCCTCAGTCTTCTAGTCACCTTGTCTATTTAGTTACCTTACTGCTTTCTTCTTTAGCTCTTGGGTTGCCACTGTGCATATGAACACATAGTACAGGTTGTGAACACACCTTTCCTCCAGTCAGAAGAGTATGGTGACATGGAGAACTGCAGACATGGAGCACAGAGGGAGAGAGAAGTAACAGTGTGTTCAGTAACATAGCTTGTTCTTTGACCTGGGAGAACTTGTTTGCTGGAAGTCACCAATAAGCAAAGCTGCTCAGAACAATTATCAGTCCCTCTTCAGACTCTGGTATGTTTTAAGACAACAGTATGATAGGAACTGACATAGTCCAAGAATTTCCTTGTGCATTTGGATAAAAGGGGTTTTGTGCTTTAAGAGCATCTGCTTTTATATCAATATGAATGACCAGCAGATCCTGTTTTCATAGCTACTGATTATCAAATCAGGAATGTTGTGGCAACTTATATCTATGTGGTGAATTTTTTTTTTACCGTAAATGAGAATGTAGTTTTAAAATTTTAAATTTTAAAATCTGTTAAACAATGAGAAAATGGAGATCCAGAGAGTTTAAATACCAGCATTAATGAATCATCTCCTCCAAGAAGCCTTCCCTGGATCTTCAGAATGAGCTAAGCCCCACTATACCTTCCATAGTAACTCTCTGCATATTACTCTGCATATTCTCTGCATATTACTTTTCACAGTAAATAGAATTAATATTTACTCTATAAATATATAATTTTATATATCTATATTTTCTATTGTATGGCTGCCTCCTTAAGGATAAAGTCTAGTTTCCAAGTCTAGTGCTCTTTTTTTGCTACATTACCTTTTCCTACATGTCACAGACCTCCGAGTTTTGAAACACAGGATGCTCTTCAGTTATTGAGGATAATTACAGCTTTACTGTATAGTCAAGGTTACTTAGTATTGCCGCCTTCTCTAGGGAAGGGAGTATTTGGAATGTTTTCTTTTCTGTGAGACACCCACTTCATTTTCGTGGCCGGGAAGCCTCTGCTTCCAGCAGTCGACATCAAAAGAGGATAGCATATAGCAATAATTGCTCCCTGGAAGAAAGGTTGCCACGGACACTGGAGAACATTCACGGTTAATTTGTAGAACCATGGCTAATGGGACAAATCACTGGGCTGTGGAGACTCCTCTAGCTGAAAGAGCATAAAGACATGCAAAGGGGGAAGCAGGTCATGGACTCTGCCCCCGGCTTCTGAGGGGGTTCATGGCAAGGAGAAAGCAAGCAGATGTGACTCATTGGGTCCATGTGGGCGGCGTAGGATTAAACTGTCACAGCTGGGCTGACATCAGCAGCACGTGATTGACATCTCTACGAAGACAGCACCTGCCAGCCAGGGGTGTGTGGCAGGGGCAACCAGGGTTGAATCCTGTGAGAGGCAAGTCTTCCGCTGTGGTACACAGATTAGCAGTGAGCTGTCTCTCTTTGGACTTCTCATCCATAGTCTAATGATGCTCAACTGAGTTGAGGAACTTGGCTAAGAGGTGCTGTGTCTTGTCCTTGAGGCCGCAGATTGTTAGGCTGGATCACACAACTGAATGCCGAGGCATCCAGGCTAGTGCTTTTTTCCATGTAACACAAAAAGGGAGCCATAAGCAGATTTTCAAGGAATTGTAAAGTCAGTTTAAGAACAGTTTGATGCCTGGACAGCTTGCTTCTTCAAAGCACAAAAGTTCTTTCTGGTATCAGTGGCTGCACTAATGCCACACAACCTCTTGTCATTATGTGATGAGGTGATTCTAGTAGATTAAGCCAGAGAGACATCACAGTAGTGCATTATCTGCATGTGCTGATCTTTATTGATGCATAGAGAACAGCAAGAACGATTTAAGTGGAGATCTCTTCCTGGCAAACAACAGGAAACAGTAGTGGATAATTAAAACTATAATAATCTTAAAATAATTTTAAAATGTAATAAACAGCTCTTCACATCAAATCACTTTCATGAATCCTATCTCATTGAATCTTCACAGCTATTTGTGAATAATGTAGGAGGCAACAGTCACCCATTTTGGAGATGAAAAAATCTGAAATCATAAAGATTTGGTGATTTGCCCAAGATCACACAGTAGTTACTGTCAAAACCAGGACTAAAAGTTTAGTTTTTTATTTAGTGCTTTTGTGTAGTATACTTCACAATCTCTTATCTGAAAATCTGCAATTCCCCCCCAAAAAGGGTCTATTTGACAGTAAAACTTTTCTTGTTCTGAACTACATTTGGCAATAAAACCTATTTTGAAATGGTATGAATTTCCTTTTTGTTCTCTCTTCAGGGAGACTATCTGTTTTATTGCAGAAATTTAAATTTGTCCAATTATATGATGCTGCCCCAAACTGGTATATTGTGTTTTATGAGCCATATCCAAAGGGGGGGTGAGCTGAGGGGGTGTGGGGGAGGGGGGGGAAACAAACTAATTTCAAAAGAAGCACATCTAAACAGAAAAGTTTTGGATAATAATTGTATCCCATCTAACAAAGTCAGGAAATATTTTTACTTTAACCAGATAGTCTATCTATAGTTACTGTTTATAGGTGCTGTACATGTCCTTTTAATGTTGAACAAATTAGACTATAATGAAATATACTTAATATCCACTCAGCAGTTGCTGTGGGGGTTAAATAAGATAACTTAGGTAATTTGGCAGTGTCTGGCTCACAGAACACATTCATTACTAGAGGGTTAGCCATTCCCTTTCTTAATAAAATTTGTATCCCCATGTTACAGATGAGGAGAGGTGACAGCAGGAGGTTAAGTATCTTGCCCAAGGTCACAAGGCTAGTAAGTGACACTGCCAGGACTGGACACCCTGACTGTCTCTTCTACCCAAAGCATATGCATAATCAGTAGGGTAGAGATCATTCTTGGAACTTCCAGGGGGTTCTAGAAATCCTTCCAGATCATCATTATGAAAATTAATTACCAAATCATTGGACTGTAGCATGTGGAAGAGCTGTTTAATAGCCTGCTGGTTAAGCCAGATTTTGTGTTGCTGGGGAGTGGAGGGAGAGCTTGGGGGCAGAGGAGGGGGGAGGGAGGATGTGGGGGGGTGCAGAATAACTTTATACAGTGATTGGGAAACCTCTATTCCAGAGAGTTATTACAATTTAACATTAACTCCCTTGGGTGGATTGATGAAGTCTTTCTGGGAATTAGAGCAGAGAAAAGACACTTCCAGGACTTGTCCTAAGATTCTGTGGGTAAGGTCAATGAACTTATGGTCTGGAGAAAAATAATCATGACTTAGGTTGTGCACATATGATAAGAATTTGCTCTCTTCCCGTGTCCTCCTCCCAGTCCGCTTCACGATAGGTCTTTTGCTTCCCCCATGTCCTTACTTTGAACCTCGGGCTTTTCATTTTCTAACCACAACTCTGGAGATGAGTGCCTGCCTGAGGGTGGGGAAGGTGGGTGGGGTGAGAGAGAAGGGAAGGAACAGACGCCTATGATTCAAAGGCAAGAGAGGAGAGCAATGCTTGCCTCAAAAATGGATCTTAATCCCGCAGCTCCCTTCCTGTCACAACTCACATCCCAGATGGTGAGAGGGGAGTTGAATGCCTAGTACTTGTGGTCTGTCAGGACAGGCTGGCAAGAAAGTGAGCACCTCGGCAGCTAAGCCCCAGATTAGGAGAACCTTGGTGCCATTGTGTTGGCAGCTGCTCCGACTCACCCGTGTGCTGTGCAGCATCAGCGCATGTCTGGCCTGATTTGCTATTTGGGACTCCGCACTTGAAAGGTGCCCCCTCCTCTAGACCCCTTGACATTTGTCCAAAGATTAATTGGACTAATCCTCTTCTTGAAAGAATAGGTTGGAGAGTGTGTTTTGGGGAGGGTGGGCAGGCAAGTAGGATTGAAGAGGCAAACATTAATGAAGGCATTGAGGCTTGCTGGAGCTTTTGAAGGGAGAAAAGAGCAAATTTCTGTGCAGTTCCTGGACCAGGCTGACAGGTGGGCAGAGAGACTGCAGTTCTTCTGTTCTGCCGGGCTTTGCCAGAAGGTCTGTGCACACCATCGGTAACGACTTTTGACAGCACCAGCTGTCACTCAGGGAAGAAGCTCCCTGTGCACCTTGGCCTGCCATTCTAGACTCTTGTACTGAGGGCAGAAGGTGAAAACCCCAAGTTAGGCCATCCTGACTGGAAAACACACATGGCTTGGGTACTTGTCCGGGAGACTTACAAAAGCACATGTACATTTCATTTGAGTCAGGCATTCAAAACTAACATCATTTATTATTTGAGATTTTGGGGGGAGGGGAGGCAGGGGACCATGAATGACAGTTCTTAAGTTGTGTGGCCACATTTAGGAGAACACCCAAAGCTTTCTCCCTTATTGTGTAATAATGATAGCTGATATTTATTAGAATTTACTGTGTTCCAAGACACTGCTCTAAACATTTTGCATAATTAATTTATTCTTAACAACCCATATGAAGTAGGCACTAGCATTATCTCTATTTTACAGAGTTAGTAACCTGCCCAGGGTCATTTTAAATGATGGGGCACCAAGACTTTAACACCTACCCTCCAGCATATTGTCCCACCCTCTTACCATCTGCATTATACACATTACTAACAGAAAAAGGAATAAACACTTTACCTGGACTAGTCCCAGGTTCGAACATGGACTTCATTGAGATTAAACAGTTAATTGGGGATAAAGCATCCCTGGAGAACTGAGGATAAAGAGCCAGGGAAATACTTTTGGAAACATCTGAAAGATATGTGCTTAATTGTAAAATAGATGGGAAATTCTCCCTGGCTAACAGCATTCCAGTCGTGTGCTGCTGCTTTGTAAATTATTGCAGACACTGGCATAATGAATATGAAAGGGACGCTGGTTAGTCAAATCAAATATAAGACAGGCAGTCTTAAAGTGGGATTTATGTTAATGCTGATTATAAAAACTATTAATGAGGAGTTTAAAAAATGTCAATGCAAGGTGATGGAAATTTGCAAAAGTGTGAATATCTGTTCATTCCTTATCAGAGCTAAGACAACTAGGTCACAACAGAAATTGTTTGGGAGGAAATGAGATGACAGACACTAATGTTAGAACAATGATCAGAGAACTTTTGTGTGTGTTTGTAGGTTTTGAGCAGCACATGTGCAACCTTTGACTTAGGAACATCTAACATAAATCTTCTGTGTAACCACTGTCCACTTAGCAGACAGCACATACACAATCTCTCTTCTTCCAGCCATGGCTTTTCCTGTTGTAAGGATTGATTTCTGGCACTGGAGGCCATTACAGATCTCAAGGGTAAAGAAGGGACAAGAAGGGAGAGTAGACATAGAGTCAGTCAACTCACTTCCCATGTGATCTTTAAGAAGTGCTATCTTCATTTAATAAGGAAGAAGCTAAAGAAAAAAGAAGTTGCTAGCCTCAGATCACACTATGCCTCATTGGCCAAAATGGATTTGGGGCCCAGGCTGTGACCTGAGCAGTGCTTTCCATGTGTCACCATTTCTCCAGCACCCGGAGGTAAAGATGGTGAAGGAAGGGAGGGAAGAACTTCATCCCGCCCCCTTGGTGCCTCCTCTGCTTTGCTGCAGGATGTTTTGTCACAGCCAGGGTCAGTCTTCTTGCTAGAGAAGGGGAAGGGTGAGGAAGGAGGAAACATCACTGTCCTTGCTTTCTAATTTCTTGTTTTGTGTTCTTTTCCCAGTTCAACCACAATGTCCACCCCTCCCACCCCCCCCCCCAATCAGCTTCTCGTCCCATATTGATCCTTAATGTGCTCTTGGAATTGAGGGCAGCAATGCTGCTCTTGACTTCATTAGATAGAACATGGTTTTGGAATCTTTGTTAAACTCCTTGGCCTGACAAATCTGAGGGAAAGCTCTTGTTTACTCAAGGAAGTATGTGATTTTTTTTTTTCTTCAGTATTTAT
>PVIJ01010972.1:0-57236 GCA_004024925.1 Scalopus aquaticus
ACATTAGCCCTTGAGGGGCAAGGAAACTTCATTGTTTCAAGGATATCTCGCTGCCAGGAGCTAATGAGTAAGGCCAATGAATGCAGGCATGGTGGAGAAACTTAGTTACTGTTCTCCTGAAATTATACTTAAATTTATTTGCAAGAAGAAATATCGCATCCTGACTTTGGGAACACTTCTTTGAAGGCTCCGCCCATAGTGTGACCTTGTCAAGACAATATGGGGGTCTAGGTTGCGACAACAGGACTATAAGGAAACCAAATAGGAGAGAGACAATTAGCGGGGGGGAGGGGAGGAAAAGGGCACAAAATGGAATAGAAAAGAACACAAGGGACTATGGAGATGGATCACGGGTGAATTGGTGGTGGGCTACCCAAGGGGAATACAAAATGTAAAAGACATAAATAACAATAAAAATATATATTAAAAAAAAGAATTTGTTTTAGTGAGAACTACTTCAAAACTAATGCTTTAACACATTCCTGCCTTTAAATTTTCTGGCTAATATCAAAAGAAACAGCCCAAATTGGAGATGCTTGTGTTTAAGCTCAAAAATGGCAGCCTGAAAACAAAGATTTTATAAAGGTTTAAAGAAATGGGTTAGGAATCACTAGCAATAATTAGTCTATCAGATTTTTTGATAAATATGAAAAGTTATTGGTTTGTATTTTAAAGGGGTATAATGGTGTAACACGTTTTACAGATGTTTATAAACTAGAAATTGGGGAGTGAAAGTTGAGTGAAATTGAAACTGAAATTGAAGCTAGTGAAAATAATGAATGCAAACAACTGTAAAAAAGCAAGGATGTGTGTGTTTGAAGGTATAGAAAATGGAGGTATTTTGGTCTGAGAAAGATTTAATATCAAGATGAAGCTGTTTTGGGAATGGAATTAGGCAAAAAAAAAAAAAACAGGAAAACAGAAGAATGTGTAGATTTGAAAAAGAAATCTTAGAAATGAACTTTTATGTGGTCAAGCGTAGCAACAGGAAGGGAAGGGAAGGGACTGACTCCTCAGCACCTCACCCATATTCAACAGTGAACAGGGCATCACCCACAGGTGATTTTAAGAGACTCACTGGCCTTCTTTAACAAACTTAGGCTGCTGAACAGCTTCTCAGGGCTTCCCAGCCTTAATACAAGCTGTTGACTTATCTAAGTTGGCTTTATGATACATCTCCTCTGCCTGGCTGCAGAGAACTTGGCGAGGGCTTTCCTTTGCCAACCTTGGGCTGCTCTCATGCCTGCCCTTTCCTGCCTGCCCGCCCCCTCCTCTACTCTTCTCTGGGAGTGCCCGACAGTGCATAGGCTCCTTTTGGCCACCAAAGCCCACTGGCCACCCCCAGATTCCCATCTCCTGGGGTGTACAAATGATACCATCCACCCCCATGGTCCCGTAAACATATTATCAACTTGCCAAAGTTCCTCCGCCTTCTGGCAGGATTGGTATAAGGCAGGCAAGGGGGGCAAACGGGCTGTGAAACTGGCAGGCCTCCCAGGCCCTGGCAAGTCTTCATTCTTTCAGGGCTCTCTGGCGTCCTCTCGTGGTCTCTGCTGCACCCTTCCTCATGGTCCTCTGCCGCTGCTCTCCTGCTGCTGCCTCTTCTCAAATACCCCCAGGCCCAGGTGTACTGACTCATGCACGCCCACACCGTACTTCAGGTGCCTGCCATCAGGCACTTGCGTAGGACCGCAGAGCTCTATCATTAACACTAATGGTGGGAGGGTGGAAAATCCTGATCATTCTTTCACTTATCCTGCATCAAGCTAAATAAGATTGAATGAATTATTATAAGGGCTTCTTAAAATTAAACTTCCAGCTGCTAAAAGGGTCATATTCATAAACCATTGTCAGCTTTTAGTCAGAAGCTGATGTTGAATGAAGGCAATTGTGCCTAATAGTCACAACCACATTCATATTAATGATATCACTTGTGGAAACTGACCTGAGTTCAATCTCATGAATAAGCTCATGTGCTGTGCAGTTCTGCTGGGCTACCAATACATCATCTATCAACTTACTAATATAATATCTACTTTGCATAGTTTGGGAATTTTTAGCATTTTGGGGGGCTTTTAAGCAGAGTCACTGCAGAACTATTAATAAAGTATTTCTTTGTAGTGAATATGCTGTTTATGGGAATTATTCTGGTATAAGCTGAATATTACAATATTGAGACATATACATATATTGTTTAGTGTAGGGGCGATCAGTTTCTTTGCACGGAAAATTTATGAAGTTTATTACTTTGTAAGGAAAGTCCTATATGACCTATAAGGTGGGCAGAACTGACACCTTACCTCAGGTATTTAAAAAAAGGTAATTGACTGGAGGAAATTAAGGGAATTAGTAAGAAAGTCTAAGTATTTCACACTGACAGATGGTTCATGGGATATAAGTAAGCACACTAAAATATTCTCCTTTTGCTAAATAATGGCCATTAATCAAAAGCCATATGAAAACTTTTACAAGATTCCTAGACACTAAAACAAATTGACAATAATACTGGAGAGACTAGGCATGACTGGTTGCAGTTGTGGTACCAATTAATGATTCTCAGTGGGACTCCACTAACCAGGGTCCCTGGCCCTGCTTGAGCATTATCCCAAACTCCTCTTAAGGAGAATGAGATGGACTAGAAGTCTGTTAATTAACAAAGGCTAATGACAAAATATGCCATTCTCCCAATGGACAGGCAGCCATCTGAGGTTTCAATAACCAAACTTGGCAAAGGAGGAAATGGAGAACTTCAAACGGCAAACCACTGTAGGGTAAAAGGAAGATATCAGGTTTTCTCGTCCTCTTGCCATTAACATCTGTGATTGACACTGGCGGTCTCATATGCATGCATGATGGCGGACACCTGGAGTATGGTGTGGGCGTGGGTAAATGGGTGCACATGAGCCCAAAGAGCATATGGGGGCGTGGCAGAGGACTGTGCAGCATAGTGCAGTAGAGACCAGTGGAGAGGCCAAGGGAGAACACCAGAGAGCCCAGAAAGAGTGAAGATTCTTCAGGGGCTGGGGGCCCTGCCAGCCGCCCGGCCTCCAGACCTCCCTGCCTGCCCTGCACCTGGTTGCCTTACTACAAATGGTGTAGAAAGGTCATTATGAGCCTGAAAAAGCCACTGAGAGATCCATGACTCTCCTTTATCCATCTTCCCGAATCCATAGAGAACTGCACTGCGGCTTGCTGGCACTACACCACTTCTAGTACAATGGGTACTGGAAGTTATCCATTAAGGTCACTCTTTGAGAAAACAGGAAAGGATATTCTAGATAATGATCTTTGGTGGACTTAGACCCTTCAAGTTGGGACAAAATTAGTGTGTCATATGCCAAAAGGGATATTCATAGAGTGTCCCTTCCATCACCAGAAAGGGAGGGAGAAGACTTGTCCCAGTCTCCATAGGTCTGAGAGCCCATGACACTGGATGGTTCAGTTCCATGATGGACTGAAGGGGTCAGGCAGTTCTTCAGCAGACTTCAGTCAAATTTCCATTGCCCTGAAGGAACTATGGGCCTTGAACTTAGTAGACAAACTTGTCTACTTTTTAGTTGATGCAGGAGTAACCTACTTGGTTTTGAATATTCAGAAAGGATCCCTGTCCTAGACTTGGCCAATAATTGAGGTGTCAAGGAAACAACAAACTGAGAGCTTCCTTTGACTTTAAAAATTCCAGTTATAAGGAAAGTTATTTAAGACATTCTATCCTATATGTACCAAAATATTCAGTCTCCATCCTAGAGAGGGACATGTTATATAAATTAGGAACTACCCTTAATTTGGAGGGCAATTTCACCATTATAAAGGTACCAGTTCTTCTCAGGAGATAGTGTTGGCCTTGCTGCCCACAAAGAGAGAGATCTCTTCTCAGGGGGATTTACTCAGGATCAATCCTGAGGTATATACACAGGGACAGGTGGGAAGTACCACATTAAACTCAAGCCTATATTCCCAAAGCACTGCCTATGGCAACAACTACGAAAAGAAGCCTTAGAGAGGATTTGACCAGTAATTGAGAACCTCATAAGCCAAGGTCTACTTCAGCCTTGCCATTCGTTAATAGCACCAAGCTTCTAAATCAATCGGAGAGAATGGAAGTAAGGTTTCTAGGAACAAAGCTCAGATTGTCCAGGAGAGAGTCACATACCTAGGCCTTAAAATTGTTAGAGGGAAAAGGAGCCTGCCCACAGATCAAAAGGAAGCCATCTGCCAGGTCCCCATTCTGAATCCTTGAAAATAACTGTGGGGATTCATTGGAATGGCATGATTCTGTCAAATCTGGTTACCCTTCAACGTCAAGACAAGAATTCCTCTCCACTGAGCTAAGACATTATTGATTAGGTGGATCCTGCCCTCCTGATGGAGACCCACCCTTGGAAAAAGGTAGAGTGAGCAAATCAGACTCTAAAATCACAATGGCTAAGTTATACTAGAAAACTAATAAAAATTGTATATATAGATGTTGTCTATGGCCTTGTTCAGTCAGATAACCCTACGGATGAAAATCAGTCCGAGCTCCTTGGAATTACGTACAGGAGGCTCTGCCTCTTCCCCTCTCGCAAAACCTCATTTGAGTCTATAAGGGCGGGAGGCCCTACTTTGGGGAAGTCATCCAGGCTCTATAGGCACATGATAACTTGGTTATGACCAATCAAACCAAGGGTGATCTCCATTCCCTATAGGCCAGGAGATGGTTATTAGAAAAATCTATAATTAAGGTCTTAAAATAGCAATCTGGTGATGGAATTGAGAGAAATTGGAGATGCAAGGGGACAGAGAAGAATATGAAGTAGATGAGATGATAAACTGATGGTAGTTTGATAAATGAATTTTAAAGTGGATAAAGGGAAGAAAGTTATTAAGTTAAAATCCAGAACAGTAATTTAGATGTGTTAATTATACATTTAATTATAAATAAGTTGGAAATTCTGTGTCTAGATAGGCTATTAAATTAAATTTCTGGAAATAAATGAGATTACTAAGACAATATTGTAAAACTAGAATAAGGGACTAGATGTGAATATTGAAGTACCCCAAAACTTAGAGGCTTGTTCTTTTATAAAAGAACATTGAGAAACAAACCAATAAAGTAGGATAGGAGGGATATCAGATCTTTATAACAAAGAGAATAAATCATTGCAAAGAGGTGAAACAATTCCAAGAGGAAAGAGTATTTGTAAACTATGCTCAACTAAGAGAGTCTGGAAACTGCATTTACAAACTTATTCAATTTTGGGACTGATTAGATTTTCAGTTGAATTCTCTTAAGATGTTTTTAGGGAAACAAGAAATGGGAAATTACAAGTGATTTGAAGGATTCAGAGAATAAAATAGAATTGGAGCAAATTCAATGTCAAATTAAAGATAGATCGAAAAATAGTAACAATTTAGATAACATGGGGGTAATTTTTTCAATGTGTAAGTCAAAAGCCCAGTGAAGGAAAATGGGCAGAAGGCTTAATACATTGTTTAAGTGTATCTAATCTGCTGCATACTCTTGTCAGTTTTGCTCTATAGTATAGAACATCCCCCACCACCCCCTGCCCTGATCCTTACCCTTCTGGAGACTCCAACTGGTCCTTTCCCAGGAGATGAACAACAAGGAACTAAGTCTGGGATGCTCAGACATATCTCCATCTTGGTCAGTTGAAATTCATTTCCTCTACCAGGCCTACAATGATGATGTCATCCCCTTCCAGCAGGAAGTAACTGTACAAGGAGAACTTTGTCCTTAAGTGTCCTCAGGAATGAGCAGTAATGAAGTAGAAGGAGTTTGTTGCAGGGTCCCTGGAACCTGGTCTTTGTTCCCTTCCTGCTGTTGAAAATCTAATCAACTGAGATGATGTGGGGAGGGCAGAAGCATGAGGCCAGATAAAGTACCTGTGGTTGCTTAAACATCCTGAAACCTGAGCTAGAAAATTTTCAAGTTCAATTAATACTCTGCTTACTGGCTGCACAGCCCTCGTGATAAATCCCATAAAAACAGGACCCCTCCCACTCTCAGGTTTGGAGTGTGGCTCAGGGTATATGTCTGACCCTTCCCTATTGGGTGATCCACAATAAAGTTTTTTTCATTGAAATCAGTTATTGACAAGTCCAAAATTTGTATGAGATTAATTGATAAAAGTCAGACGAACTCCCTTCACAATCAATATTAGTACCACCTATGTGCCTGGGTATCTTAAATGTCATAGTAATCTTTCAAGTTAGACACATTTTTTCCCCACTTTTAAGTTAAGAAAACTGGGTCTCTAAGAGGAAAATTCTCAGGAATAAAAGATTACTGAGAACATGCGAGAAATCCAACATTCAACCCTATTTCTCACTTAAATCTATTATTTTGCTTCTCAATAGGAAATAATGGAAAAAGATTATTTGGTTCTGGTTTTGCACACTAGAGACGATTCAGAGGTTTTGAAAGCTGATCTTTCCTCATTATGCTCAGCAAATATAAGACCCCTTATGAGGATAACTAAAGTATTAGAGCTAAAGTAACAAAAACATGGACAAATGGCTAAACCTTAGCTTTCTTTAACTGAGGTCACATTGCTTTACATCATTGTTTGTGTTTTAGAAGCTTAAGTTCTTTCCCCAAGGTGTTCTTACCACATCATGTCCACCACCAAACACCCATATTCTACCACCATATTCCATTGTGTTCCACTCCCACCTTGCATTTGCACTCCTACCCCCACCCTCTTTTTGGTGACCTCATTTCTTAGTCAGCTTTCTAGGGTTAGTTCTTAGTTCAGATTTATCTGGCCCTATGCTTGGTTTCTCTATATTTCACATTAAGTGTTACAACATAGCATTTGTCTTTCTCTCTTTTTTCTTTATTTTACTTAGTATAATCCCTTCCTGCTCCATCCATGTTACCACAGATGGTATTCCATTGTTCATATATACCACATCTTCCAGAGCCACTCATCTATTTTGGGGCATTTACGATGTTTGCATAGCTTGGTTTTTGTAAATAGTGCTGCGATGAACATGGGAGTGCATATTTCCCTTTGAATTAGTGTTTTTGTATTTTGGGGGTTACTGTCCAGGAGTGGAATTTTTATTTCATATGGCATATTAATTTTATATCTATTGAGAAAACTGCATACTATTTTTCATAGGGACTAGACACGAGCATTTCCCCCAACAGTGTAAGAGTATTCCATTTTCTCCACATTCTTGCCACCACTAGTTTTTGCTCTTTTTTGACATAGGTTGTTCTCACATTTGTGAGATGATATCTCATTATGGTTTTGATTTGCTTTGCCCTGGTGATAAATGTTGAACATTTTGTCATATGCCTGTTGGTCATCTGCATGTCTTTTTTTTGAGAAGTGCCTATTTTGCTCTTCCCATTTTTTCTGATTGGATTATGTTCTTCTTGAGTTTTGTGACTTCTTTGTAGATCTTTAATATTGACCCTTTGTTAGATGTGTGGTGTGCAAATATTTCCTCCTGTTCAGTAGGGTATGTCTTCATTTTAGTTAAGGTATCTTTTGCTGTTTAAAATCTTTTTTATTTTGATGCAGTTCTAATTGTATATACTATCTTTTTTTAATATCCTTGTTGCTGGAGGTACCCACAAAGATATCACTGAAGCTAATGCCATGAAGTGTTTTTCCTATGTTTAATTCTGTGTGTTTCATGGTTTCAGTTCTTAAATCCAAGCATTTTAATCCCTTTCTAGTTTATTTCTGTGTGTGGTATTAGTTAATGGGATAGTTTTTTTCTTTTGCATGAAGCTATTCAGTTTCCCTGGTACCACTGATTGAAGAGATTTTTCTTGTTGCAGTGTCTAATCTTGGCTCCTTTGTCATAGATTAACTGCCCGTGTAGGTATGGGTTTATTTCTGGGCTTTCAATTCTATTCCAGTTTTTCTGTATCTTTGTTCTTGTTCCAGTTCCATGCTGTTATAATTATTATGACATTATGCTATAGTTTAAAGTCTGGAAGTATGATACTGACATTTTTCCTTTTTATTTGTCAGGATAGCATTAGTTATTTTGGGGTCTTTTGTGATTCATATGGATTTCAGTAATGTTCCATTTCTTTAAAGAATGACATTGACATTTTGATAGGGATTGAATTGACTGTACTCTGCTTTGGATAGGATGGTCATTTTGACAATATTGATTCTTCCAATACATGAGCAGGGAATATCTTTCCCTTTCTTTGTATATTCTGTTTGTTTTAGCAATGTCTTATAGATTTCTTTGTTTAGGTGCTTTCCTCCTTTAAATTTCCTCCTAGGTATATATGTATTTTGGGGTGATTGTAAATGAGATTGTTTTGTTAATTCCTTTTCTGGCTCAATGTTTGCATGGAGGAAGGCAAATGATTTGTGAGTATTGATTTTATAACCTGCTACTTTACTTAATTGGTTTATTATTTTAATTATTTTTTTGATGTAGCCTTTAGGGTTTTCTATGTCATCACCATTGAGAATATTAATTTTGGGTATGTAACACATGGCCATTATTTTATTGAGATGTTCCATTCATCCCCAGTTTTCTGAGGATTTTCATGATGAAATGATGTTGAATGGGATCAAATACTCTCTAGGTACCTATTGCTACAACTATTTCTTTTACCTTTCTGTTTATTAATGTGGTAAATTACATTTATTGATTTTCAGAGGTTGAACCATCCTGACTGTGTCCCTCATACAAATCCCAACTGGTCACAGTGTATGATCCTTTTAATACATTGTTGAATTTGGTTTGCTAAGTTTTTTTTTTTTTTTTTAATTTTGAGGATTTTTGCAGCTATTTTCATTAGGGAAGTTGCTCTATTTATTTATTTATTTATTTATTTATTTATTTAATTTTGTGTTGTCAGCTGCTTTTGGTATTAGATTAATGTTGGCCTCATTAAACATCTTTGGATGTATTCCCTCTTTCTCATTTTTTTGGAAAGAGTTTGAGCAGGATAGTTATTAGCTCATCTTTGAAAGCTTGATGGAACTGTCTTGAATTGCTTCTGGTCTTAAATTTATATTTTTGCAGAGAGTTTTTGATTACTGTTTCAATTACAGTGCATGTGATTTGTCTACACAAGTTTTCTATTCTTTATTCAGTCTTGTATGACTGTATAATTCTAAGAATTTGACCATATCTTCTTGGTTATTGAAGTTATTACTATGAACTCACATTCATAGTAATCTCTTATTATCCTCTGAATCTCTGCATTGTCTATTGTAAATTCTCTGTCATTTCTGCTCCACCTTGAGCTTTCTTTTTTTTTTCTTTGTGAGCTAGCTAGAGGTTTGTCCATTTTATTTATTTTTTTTCAGAGAACTAGATTTTGATTTTATTAAAATTTTAGAGTGTCTTTTGTGGTTCCATGGTATTTATTTATGCTTTAATGTTCATTATTTGCTTCTTTCTACTAGCTTTATATCTTGTTTGTTCATTTTTTTACTTCCTTGAGGTAGAGATAAGGTACACACACATACACACACACATATTTGAATTGCTTTCATTTTTCTTGATTTGGGTTTGTATTGCTATATGCTTCCCTTTTAGCACTGGTTTCGCTATATTTCATAATACTGGTAGGTCATGTCCTCATTTCATTTATCTTGAGATTTTTTTTTTAATTTCCTCATTGGTTTACTAATTAAACCAATAGTAATTTAGTAGTAGTAGTGAGTCTCTTATCAGGAACATATAGTTGACTTTTGCTTTTTAATCCATCTGACCACTCTGAATTTTGACTAGAGAATTCAGGTCAGTTACAATATATGATTATTGATATATGAGGAGTGCTACTGCCATTTTGTCTTTAGATTTACGGTTATTTTTCCTGGTTCAATTTGTAGACTTTTATTCAATTAGATGGACAGGTTCTTTCAGAATTTTTCTAGGGGAAGTCTCATGTTGACAAACTCCTTTAGCTTCTGTTTGAGAGGGTCTTCATCTCTCCCCCTCCCCCAAATATATAAAATATCTTTGCAGGATATAGTATTCTCAGGTGACAGTTTTTTTCTTTGAGTGTTTTGAATATGTAATTTTATTCTCTACTGGCTTGTAGAGTTTTTGCTGAAATGTCTGATGAAAATTTCATGAAAACAACTCTATGTTACCTGCTTTATAACTTACCTGCTTTTTATTTCTCATCATCTTCAACATTCTTTCTTTGCCTTGAACACTTGAGAGTTTCTCCACTATGTATCAATGTGTAATATCATTGCATTTATATAAATCTGGTATTCTGTTAACTTCATGGAATTGTATATTCAGTTTCTTTTACAGGTTTGGGAAGTTTTCCTCTATTAATTACTTTAAATAAGTTTTCTGTTCATTTCTCTCTCTCTTCCTCTTCTGGGATATGCATTATTCTTTATAGATCGGGTCCTCATGGAGTACTATAGTTTTCAAAGTACTTCTTCTTTCTTTGTTTTTTTTTTTCCTACATTTATTTCTCTCTTCTTTAAATCAGTCCTTTGTGCATGTCTATCTCTGAGGGCATCAAATCAATCCTTCATTTGCTCAATTCTACTTCCATATGTTTCTCTAGCATTCTTGATTTCATGTTTTGAATATTTTACATCCTGAATCTTTTATTTTCTTATTTAAAATTTCAAGTTCTACCTTCTGATCATTCAATTAATCTGAACTCATTAATTTGTTTTTGTGAGTTTTGTTTCCTTTTTGATTAACATTTCCAGTTCTATTGTATGACTTTGTATTTCCCTTCTTAAATTTCTTCTATCTCTTTGAGTTACTTTTATTATAGACATTTTTAATTCTTTAGAGGGAGAAATAATCTTCATTGTCTTGGTGTTCAGATTCTGGAGACCTGTGATCTTGTGATGCTATATTTCATTGAGGTCTTGAATTACCAGGTATTTATTTTTGCCTGACCATTTTGCTACTTTAAATTGTCCTAGTTAAGAAAAAAAAAAAAAAATACATCTGTAGTAGTTGCTTAGAGAGTTGAGCTACTTTTACTTTTCCAGCAGGTGGTGCTGTGGTTTTATTCAATTTTATTTTTGTCTCTTCTGAATTCTTTATTGTTTTCCTTACCAGAGTCCCAACCTGTGCGGAACGGTCCAGCTTCTCTGCATGGACTTCGCTGGAATCAAAGACGTGCGCCTCCACGTCATGTCTGTTCTCCCTTCCCAAGGGGTTTTGACTGAACTGGCAGCCCTGCTGTCTGTGTCCCCTGCACAAACTGTAGCCTTCTGGTAATTCTCTGTCCGCCTCCTTTTCAGTGAAATGTGAGTCTCCTCAATGTCCTCTCTGGTGCAGTCTTTGTTGTTCTATGAATAGCAAGGGATGGTTCAGTTTCACCCCAAGCCACAGAACTCTTTCAGTTAATGTTTTTCTGGTCAATTATAAATGTTCCTCTTGGGAACAAAGCAAGGGGTTTCCTCCTCTATCACTACACTCATGTCATCCCTCATTTGCTACTATAACAATTAAAAATGAGTATTCTAGAAATAGCTAAAGTTTATCAATATCTCAACATGGACTATAAATACACTGAAGATTTGAGTTAAGTGAAGTGAAAATGCATTCCCACCAGTTTCCTTTCTACAGTCCTGGACCTACCACGTACATTTTTATTTACACTGCATATTCTAAATATCCTGAATAATAATTTAATTTTAAAGATAGAGGGCTCTCATGCAACTTAGTTATACCCTAATCATTATTAATGGATATGAAGAAAAAAATCCTTAGACTTTTTGACTTCAATGTAGATTCTGCATTAAGTCAACCTATTTGAGAGATGAATTCACAACTGTTTACACTGACTACAGTTTATCATTTGTCACTCTTGGAAAAAATGGGAATAATAGTAACCTACCACATTGCGGGATACCTTTGCCTATAAAATAGTGAAAATAGTTATAATTCCTAGGTTTGCTTTGAAGGTTCAGGTAGTTAAATCATGTAAATTATTGTGCAGAGTACTCAAATGGTATTTGCTTTTTTTTTTGAGTTTCATGATAATCTTTATATAAATCTTAACATATGCACATTAGTGGCCATATTATCTCAGAGAAGAATTATTTCTCCCAAATATTAAGTTTCATATGGATAATTCAAATGTCATATGTGATACTCAATGATCATAGAGATTTAAAATTAAGGGGACATTCTCAATCACTAGTCTAGCTCACTCATTTAAATGTAAGTAAACATTTACTTGAGATATGTAACTTTGAAGGCTTCCGTAGGTAGTTAAGGCTGTGATTAGAATCTGGGCTTTCTCATGAAGCTCAATGTATTGATGACACCTATCTATTGATGAGAAGTTATTTATTTATATCTTCAAATTAATGCTGATAAATGGATTTTATTTTACATAGAGAAGTGTAAGATACATGTCTATTGATTTATACTGTACACATATAATGAAAAGTTCAATACATTTCTACATTTTGGAAATATATTAATTTTGATAATATTGCAAAAGTGATTCTCATTCACTCTTAAACTATAAATATTTGTAGATAAAACCTTAAACTAAAAAAAATGCCATTGCTCATACATACATATATGCATACACATATATATTCATTATGTTAATTTATGTCCTATTATACTGTTCTCTAAACAGTGCACATATGCATATATGTTTCAACTAAATGGTAGATTTAATCTATACATACTATTTTGTAATTTGGATTGTTTAGGTTATGAACACATTTCCATATTTATATTAATCTGTCATGTTTATTGGTTGCATTATATCTACTATATGTTTATACTGAATTCAGTTTAATTGATTCCTGTTTGAAGTTAAAATTCATGATCAACAAGGAAAGATACTGTTAGTTAGTAGCAGAGGGAAAGTTAAAATGAGAGAAAAGATTGGG
The DNA here is from genome assembly GCA_004024925.1 of Scalopus aquaticus. Taxonomy (NCBI): domain Eukaryota; kingdom Metazoa; phylum Chordata; class Mammalia; order Eulipotyphla; family Talpidae; genus Scalopus; species Scalopus aquaticus. The sequence goes on from PVIJ01010972.1 coordinate 12,837, forward strand.
TATGCAATTGAAAGTTCTGTATCCTCCTTCACTGTTTAGACTTACATTTTTATGTTCTAGCCATTGTTGCTAGATAATTGAAGGAAGGAATACCTAGAAGAAAATGTGCTGACTTGGGTTCTGATGAGAGAGGAAGCATAGTATTTAGCTGAGGGAATATCAAGTAATAAATTTGGAAACATAGGTTCTATAAAGGACAGCAAATGGAGCACATTATAGAGTTTTAAGATCTGAGTGTAAAATACTAAAAGTAGACCTCCAAGTCTCTGCAGTGATATGGAACATGCCCTTAAAAGACCAAATTTGGGCTTGACTCTCAGTTTATGTATGCCTGTATAAAATTGTAATGGATTATAAATGAACACATTTTCAACACACATGCATACCCCTTTTCATAATTGTTTTCTAAGAATCTAACAGAAGGGCTGACCAGCAAAGGCATTCACTGGTATGTGGAGAAGGGCAGTGCTAACTGAACATTTATTTAAGAGAATGACCCAACCAAGGGTGTCATGACAGAAAATTCTACTTAAAGTTGGGACTACAGTTACAAATAGTCCACTAAATTTCGATAATAAAAGAGAAAATAAGTAACAATATATGGGACTGTGATGAAAGTCTGTGTGGAAAGATATCTACTCTATTTATTCTCTGAATGTACGGTTCTCATTTCCATTTACCATACTTCTACAGTCAAGTAAAGTAATCTGTATAAATACATATGGAGTTCCCCAGCTTGTGCCGCTGCATGCAGTTCTTTAGCTGTGTGACCCTTTTGAATCCAACACCAAAAATATATATTGCATACGTTTTCCTTGTCAAATGTGTTTTCATCACTCAATTGTGCACTCCTTACCTTTTCTGCAATACTAATAGTAAATTATTGAGAACACTAGTAATGTTCCTTGGACCCTGCTGAGTACATCCACAGGCATTGCCTTTCATCCACCTATCTGTCTTCTGTGCAGTGCAGTCTGTCACAGTGCAAGTGGGCAGGGGGAGGAGAACGCCAAAGATCCTGTTTGGGGATAAGCGCATTATGAATGTCCTGCCAACCATGCTGGCCTCGCAGAATCAGAGCATGTGTGGACTGTCAGGTCTGCACATAGCTCACTGACAGGTGGAAAGCACCAGAGAAAAATTGGCAGTTTGTGTCTTCTAGAAGCAAGGGCATGAAACGCTTTATTCTCTCCCTTTTGAAGGGACAATTCCTATTTCTAAGAGATAAAAATAAAAGTAGAATTAATATTCATAAATAGAATGCCATATCTTACACACTCCTGGTATTATTCTTTGTGCCCCAAATTCAAGTTTTTTCAAACTAAAAATAAAATTCCATGACCATTTTATAGAAAATACAATAAAAGCACAGGTAAGGATTAGCCATTAATTGTTAACTATTAGGAAAATAAAGGATATTTACCTTTAAAAAAAATCTCTGTTGTCCTCCATTATTTCCTCCATCAAATAGAGAAAGGCAGACAACCCTGAGTGTGCAGGGTTATTGAAATCACATTCACACCCACTCCAGTGGATGTTTCACACACTTTAATTCCCGTTAAAAAACTTAATTAAATCGCGTGATTTACTAGCCTGTGTTAGATGTTGAGAAAAGCAGTCAGGAAAACCTTACATTCTGTGTAAAATGGAGCCAACTATCTCAGGAAACTCTCTGGGTCCTGTGAAAATTTTGCAAACTTCTGAATTGCTAACAGGCTTTTGTTGGATATTCTTATACTCTTAATAAACTCTATGTCACTTGAAAAACGATGTTCTAGAGGAAGAAAAGACAGTGTGTGTTTTGTTAAATAAGTCAACATAGTCAAGGGTATTTTTCTTTCAAGACAGACAGATTTTCTGTAACTATTGGCTTATAAGGATATTTTGTAACATAGTCCACCTCTAATTTTACTTTCTTTGAAACCAACTGTCAACTATATTTATCTCCATGCTTTCAAACCTTCTACAAATACACATCATTCTGTGATTGCTTTTAAGAGCAGAACCTTAATTCAGGCTTTCTGCACTCCTAGTTTACGGTGGTATTAAACTCCAGCAAATTCACTCATTGAAATCAATCTGGGAGGAAAAATACACTGGTCTATAATTTAAGATTATTTGACTGTTCACTGCAAACGATTAGATAGCATACTCATTTACTGAACCTCAATCTGCATTTTCTGAAATACTTTTACATACTATGTGGTAGAAGAAAATAGAGAGAAAAATGCCAGGCATCACACCACTGAGCTATTCCACAAATCTTTAGTTGCAAATCTAAGATGCCTTTAGAAAGATTGAGAGAAATCTGACTAACAGAATTGTCTAGGATATTTCATATTTGTGGATAAACAGACAGTCAGGCATGTGTGTGTGCACATGCACACATGCATACACATATACTGGCAATGAACTCATCAGGGAGCTCCTCCCTAATTTAGACTCATGCTTGCAAAGAAGTCAGCTTTTTTTTTTCTTTTTCATGACACTATTACATCAAAACAGTATCCAGGCATTAGACAGTATTTATTAGCTTGTAAGGCCAGAGATAATGATCCCATTCAATCAGAGCACATGAATAATTCAAGAGTCCCAACTTCACATAATTTCTGACTCTACTTTGAAAACCAGTAAAAGAACCATTTGTATCATTTATTTTTGGTGACAATGGATAAAAGACAAAAGAGATTTTTTTTATTTTTTTTTAATCCAAGAAAGAGAGCCTGTTGGCCCTTATTTCAAAATTATCAAAGACTGCCAAGAGAACATGTACATATATGTAAATATTAAAAGCATGCTATTTGGGGACAATATAACAGTTACTGCTATGATTATTTCTATATAAATTCAGTGATGGTATTTTAATTATTATGAATGTTTTAATATTTGACAAACTACTGCTATGAAACAATTATGATTTTGCAAGACCATCAAAGGTATCATCTCAGGGGTAATTTTTTCAAACTGCAATTTGGAAAGTACATTTGAAAGAACATGGAATGTTTTATGCACCAAAGAGAAGTTTAAATTATCTAATCTTGTGACAAAAAGTATTGCTGCTTTGCATTCTCTAACATAAACAATGCAAGTCAAAGGAAGAGGGCATCATTGTCCCTCTAAAGCATTCCATCCTATAGAACTTCCCGGAACGAAGAGCCATTAGGCGTTTGCTGTCCAATTTGGAAGCGATTAGCCAAATGCAACTATTAGTACTTGAAATGTGACTAAAACAACCAACTTACTGAATTTGAAGTCTTGTTTATTTAAATGCATTTAAATTTAAAGAGCCACATGTGGCTTGTGGCTCCATTTGTCATCACAGAAATTAAGTCCCTGAGAATGCTTCTGCATTCATTGCTAATGTCAACAGGTAGATACCTATTATCAAGGTAATTTAATCCTTCTTTTAAATTAACATTTAAACATAAGGAACTCTTACTTTCTTATTAGTGATTAGTCTGTCATGTACTTTCTTTTGCCAGTTCATCTGGCAAAAGTTAGTAAAATAATGTTCCAATTGCTGCATTTGGTTAGATATACTCGATGATCAGAAAGAGCTAGTAGATTAAGATGCAAGAAAATATATATCTCAGTGACTCAAGAACAGTCAAACATGTTTTATCAATTTTAAAAATAAAAACATTCCCTATGAAAATATCCTGTCTTCAAAGAGCTAATTAACTTTTCTGAAGTATAAAATGATTATGCTTTAGGAATTGTAGGGGTGTTGATTGATATTCTATCATATTCTTATGGGCTTTTATTCACCTGATGAAGAATATTCTGAAAAAGAAGAATCAGTAGAGTAAAAATTAAAGGATAGGAATCAGCATGATCAATACATCTGTCTCGGATTTATTTGAAGTCTGTAAACAACTACTATATGCATTGTTTCAGTCAGCTGTTCTTAGAAGGAAGATCTTTATTGAATCCCAGGACATAGATGCATTTATTAACTTCTGTATACAATGCAAGTGTGTGGCTGGGCATTCATATTAGTCATTAATCAAGGGTCACTTGGGAGGACTTTAAGCTCTTAAACTGGATTAGTGAAAGTGATCAAAAAGACTGATTGAGTTTTGTAAATTGAGTTTTACAAGATGGGGATGGACACTGAAAAGGATTTCCTAAATCAGACACCATTGATTTCTTCCTCACAGTCTTAAAATGAGAGGTGTCATTAAGAGGATTTGAGCAGAATCATCAACTGAATGTTGACACGATCTCCACTGTAGGTGAAATGTGATAATGTTGTTTCAGCAATTAGTGTCAAAATCCCATAAGCAAAATTCAGTGTCAATTTATGATTTAAAAGTTAAGTTTGAGACAAAGGGCTTTCCCCCCTATTGTAATGACTGATTTAGACTCTTATTGCTCTTCTCAAATGGCATGAAAATTTTTTATATGCCTACAATAATGATTTCTGAGTTGGATAATTACAGTGTTGTGAGAATAAATACAGTGTTTGTGTATATTTTCTATTGGTTTGTAAGAAGTATCCTTTGTTGAGTTTCAATTCAATATGTTATTTCTAATTCTTACAAAATCTTATCGTCCTATTTTGAAAATGAGGAAATGGTTCAAAGGGATTAGTAAATTTCTTTATTGTTTCAGTGGTATCAGTTAATATAAAAAAAATCCATAAATTTCTTTATGGCTATATGTGCAATAAGTATTAGGCTTAAAAGTAAATCCAGAATCATCCAGACCAAAGTCCTTGTTAATCTTTAGCACCATGTTATCTCTCTAATCCATAATATTAGGTACATACTATTTAAATCTGTTTTCAAAAGGATATTTATTTATAAAAATTAGTGAAAGTGATATAGGTGACCTATTTTATGGACAACTTTGTCTAGGGTTAGGATTGTATCTCATTAATGGATTTAGGCTATCAATACTTGCTACTAATTTCCAAGAAGCACAGAATTATTCAAATATTAGGCCCAAAGATATTCATTTGTGGTCAACATTTGCCATCTTATGCAAAGTCTATGGTTCTGATTTGCTTGAAGCCCCTTTGAGAACTGATATATATTGAATGCTTTCTCAGAAATACATGTCATTATATACATACAATTTAATATTAGAATCTTTATAAATATTATAGGACTCAAAGATCACCTGAAATGCAGGTTTGTCTGAAGTGTGACTTTAGTTTTCTACCAAGAAAGATACTATTATGAGTTCTTTATAGGGTGAAAAGCTAGTCTGTTAACTTTCTAAGGTTGCCATGACAAATTAACAAAAATTTGATGATTGAAACATCAGATATTTTTCCCCCTAATAGTTCTGGAGGCCAGGAATCTAAAATAAAGCTGTCAGCAGGCTTGTGCTTCCTATAAAGACACTGGGGAAGACTCTTTCCTATTCTTCCAGCTTCTGTTGGGTCTAGGTTTTTCTTGTGCCTGCATCACTCTAATCTCCATAACTGTCTTCAGGTGGTCTTTTCCTCTGTGTGACCATCTTCTCTTCTTTAAAATGACATATGTCATTGGATTTAGGCCTGACCCAGGTAATCGAGGATGATCTCAACTCACAATCCTTTACTTAATTACTTCTGACTACAGTCATTAAGGCTTATTTTCATTTTGAACTTCATTGTTCCAGAAAATAACTCGATATACTCCTAAGTAGAATGTAATTCAGTCCTAACAATTGATAGAAAAGAGAGAGAGAGAAAAAAAAGCAAAACAAAGCAAAAAAATAGGAAGGTAAACTATATACCTAAGTAGGAGGCAGTATGTCTGGTGGTTAAAGGCACAGAATGGGTGAAAATCTTACTTCTCTGAGTCAGAGGATGAGTTGTGAAACTCTGTAGTCTTTATTTTTCTCCTCTGTAAAATAGGATGATATATTTCCCTTATAGGTTCTTGTTAAGATTCAATGAAGATAATCCATGTCAGAAATGTAGCATAATGCATCAATATATGCTATACCTAAAGCACCTCCTAAAGTTTCTTAGGCATGGTCCTCTAGTTACCTATTTATGTATCTATATACCTATTCTTCATTTATTCGACTTTGCTTTACTAAATTTGACTATATACATCTTTATTAGTCACAGAAATATGGAGATTTTCTTCCCCCAAGTCATTGTCATGGACAGTAGAAAGTACAATGAGTTTACTTTTTTCCTATAAGAACACTAAACATGTTCATCCATTCACCAATTATTGAACGATATCAGTTCAGGTCTTTTATAGAAATGAGATCAAAATATGATTTGAACAGTTTCATCTGTTTAACGACTTACATTCTATTCAGGGTAATAAGTTATACAAGAATTGTAATAGAGTATAATTGGTATTTAAATGATGTAAGAAACCATGGAAGCCAAAGGAAATTCAGGAAGCATGTAATTTAAAAGGGCAGGTTATAAGACCCTCCTCAAAGAGAGCATATTATAGTGGGAAGAGCATATGCCCAAACATGTTAGAGAAATTAATCCTATTTCATCACGAATAAGCTGTTATTTAAACTCTCAGTATCCTCATCTGTAATGTGAGATTAATATATATATTATTGAATTGTTGTGGGATTTAATTAAAAATTAATTTAGAACAATACCTGGGACCTAGCAAAGGATATGCAAATACTGCTTATTTATTTATTGTTGTCATCACTATTAATCAATTTCCTAGTACACAGAAGATCAGCAAGTATTTATTTCCTTTCTTCTACCAGATGGCAATTCTCTTTTTAGAATCATAGCATCTGTACCTGCACTCTCTCCCCCTTCCCTGTTTTCTAATCTCCTTGACAATAGCATATACATACTAAAGTAATTTGTGTTTTTATTATCCACTGCACTATATAGTCTTCTTGAAAACTGCAAACATAGCTGATATAGGTTGACCTATTATATAATAAAATATCTGGAAGTTAGTCAATAAATGAGGTTTTGAACTGTTAAGATTTCAGGTCACAATTTTCTGCTCCACGTCCATCCCAGCTGTCCAAATATGATAGGTTATGAAGCTTCATTAAAAAAACGAGCAATGGGTCACACAAAGACAAACTTTAAAACCAACCCTTGAAAACTGACTATGTATTTTCAGCTTTAAGCGTGGGATGGGAAGGAGGAGGGAAGGTTGAAAATAGGTATGGTGAGGAGAACACAATGGACGATAGTGGAGGACTATGTGTGCTTAGGTGGGGGTGTGTGCAAGGGTGACTACACCTGAGAGGTAAAATCCTGTACTGTCAAAACACTAACAAGGGTGTAAAATAATGGTTCTTTAATAACAATAAATGCATTTTAAAAATACCCTCCAAGAGAATACCTATACATATAACTTTAGATCAGAAGTTTAGAATGAGGTCTATTTAGGGTAATTGTGATATTTTTTTCTAATGCTTCAGGGTAGCATAAATGTAGTGATTTAAAATAAGATACATTTGTTGTCTCACAATTGATGTATGGCTAAGCTGGTTATCTTCTTCAGGGTACTCTGAGGTTGGAATTAAAGTGAAGGTTGGACTGCAGTCACATTAGAACGACTGAGAAAATTTGCTTCCAAATTTCTTCAGATTTTTGACAGAATTAACTTCCTTAAAGTCATAGGATTCTTGGAAGCTTGCTTTTTCAAAATCTGCAAGGAAGACAGTGCCTCTAGAGTTTGCCAATTTGATTGAGCAAAATAAAATGTAAGATAATCACAAAAATGACATCCTATGTTCTTGGTCATATATGCAAGCAGTGACATCCTTCATCTGTGCCATATTCTACTAGTTAGAAGTAAGTAATATCTAAACTCAAGAGGAGATTATATAAGGTGTACACACCAGGAGGTAGGACCTTAATTATGTTAAATATGTGCCTCAGATATGTTAAATTATTTAAAATATCTCCCCCATGGTAATGTTAGGGGTAACCAAGATTTGTGTACTTCAGACTAGCTAAGACACATTCTTGTTTTCTATTCATCGATGCATTTATTTAAAAGCCAGGATTAGAAACTTACAGTATCTAACAATGTTATATGCATTAAGAAAAAAATTAGAATATGGAAAAGAATAAAAAATACTTCTGATGTAATTCTCTGTAGTCAAAATGATGTAATGCTGAAGCATGTTACTCTGAACTTAGAAATATCTATTAGTTGATATATTATGGTAAAGCCATCATTAGGAAGATAATTCATCACACTAGAAGTGTTTTACTGTGCATTATAAATTACTATAATACACTGCACCTGATAGTTATTAATTTTTGTGCAGTATGATTTATCATAACATTAAACCATTCTGTATTTGAAGAGAGACAAATAGAAGTACATTTTCTTGGTGTTCAGAGATATGTAGAACATAAACTCTTCAAGAATAATAATTAGATTGAAAGTTATGTATTTTTTGGACCGGAGTCTGTGATTACATGGATACAGTAGTTAAATTTCTTCATTTGTTTAAAAACAAACAACAACAACAACAAAAACCCAACAGTATTTTTTACCATCTGTTGGTGGTTGTGAAGCTAACCCCAGTTGTGTTATCTGCCTCAGCTGTCAAATAAACTGCCCGAACGATTACACCAATGTGGTTTGCTAAGTGTCACTTCCCTCATCAGTTCCCCCTGCTGGGCTCTTCTAAACCTGCAAGAATGAACAAAGACCACCTTCCCAGCATGACTGAGGAAGGAAAGGACTCTTTTCAAGAGATTTTAAGTAACATTTTGCAGGTTCTTCCTAAAAGTTGCAAGATCCAAAATAAGAATACAAATAAAAACTTACTATCACACAGTGTAATACTTGAAAATTGTAAAGCACTACCTAAAAATTCATAATGACAAAAATAGAAATATTTTTATAATAGTGAGACTTTCATAGAACTAAAATTTAGTAAAACACATGCAACTGAATTCCCTTATTACCCACATATTAGAGTGCTCTATTGATGGACCTGTGATGGTCAGTTAGGTAATAAAGGCAAATGACTTACAAATTGCTATGCTTTTAATAATGTTTTTTCATTGCTTTATCAAAATCATTAATTACGGTCTTACAATAAATATTTATGTATTTTTATGCCATGTAAATGACTGCACACTTATATAATCTTTCTTGAATAACTGTATGTTTTGTATGTTCCTAAGTATGGAGAAATTTCATTCTGCTGTGGAGAAACTGGGGTGATCAATAACTTATTAGATATGAAAATAAGCCATGAATTTCACATCATTAAAATTTGTAATGGGCTTAACATATGTTAATATAATTATCACAGAAATATTGCAAGAGATTTTTTACTGTATGATATTATCACTTACATCATGGTTTTCAACATTTCTTATAGGACCACACTGTATTTCTTAAATTCTTCATTTGCATATATTTTATTGTTGGATACAATTTTAAAAATAGAAAATAGTGATATACTGTTCAACTTTAAAAGTTTTTTAACTTAGATTATTCTTTAATCTGTAATGGCTTCTAAAGAAATTAATAAATTCTCCTTCATAGGCAAGTGAAATTTTTGACCAATTCCTTGTTTTAGTCAATTAAATATCATGATTGTCACATCAACAATAAAATAATATACTCACCATATGCATATTAATCCTGCATGTATTCTTTTGTGTATACTTTCTATTGCTCAAGCCTAATATTTTTGCAATTCACCAATATTGTTGCATATATAAATATGCACAGCTCAATAATATTTCATTGTGTGAACATACTACAATTTCTCTATAGATTGCATATGAACTGTTTTTAGCTACTATGAAAAAAACATGTGTTCTTCAGCTTATTTTTTTATTACATTTAGGGTTCCCAAGTATAAAGTATGGCTTCTTTTGATTAGAATTTCTCCCAATAAAGTGCCACTCAGAAAATAATTTTCTTTTTTTTAAAAAATATTTATTTATTTGTGCATACAAGAGTTAGAGTGTGAACCAGGGGGTTGGGTGAGGCGGGGAGTTGAGAGGATTCACCAAAGACAGAGTGGGGAGCATAACAAGTGGGTCGACTGAAATACACTGCTGAGGGGAGCAGCGGGCGAGGCAGGAGAGCTCTGCTGTACCATGTGGGAAGCTCCCTGACTGGTGCTTGAACTCTGTTACAGTGGCTGGCAGTAGCTTCATAGTGCTGAGACTTAACTTGTGCCACCAGGGAGGCCCCAGAAAATAAACTTTGTTTACATTGAAATACTTAATTCAAACTTTTCCATACTTAAGCAACTGCTATTATAACTATTTCTCTTAAATACAGAAATAAGAGCTGTAAATCATCTTTCTAATATTACATATAATTTTTGTTTCTTATAAATATGTTCTGAAGGAACCCAGGAACAAGAAAAGTCTTTTTTCAGTTACTATGACAGTAAATTAGAATCTGAATCCAAATTAACTTTAGACCCACATTCCACTGCATTTCTTTGCTTACTCATTCATTCACTAATTCACTCATTCATTCATTCACTCACGCATCCATTAAATAGTTATAGAATGGCACTGCTAATATGTTAAACAGTATGACACCCCTGCCTGCAGCAGTATATTTCATCACATAATATAGACTGATACACTATTAATACAGAATGTGATAGAACATATACTGTTTACCTCTTTGCTTATTATAACATGGAAAGATCAGCATTTGGTAAAGCTCCAAATAGGAACTCCATTTTCAAAATGTGTACCCTTGAAGCATGACAAAAACAAAAATATTTCAAATACCTACCTATCTATAAAAGGTTAATTACCTCTTTCACATGACTTATTTAAGTGTTGTTTCATATGGAAGAAAAAAGAGATAAAGAGATGTTTGGTCTCACTTCTAACAAAAATAGAAATATTTGATGAGATTGTTTCTTTGATATAAGTGATCAGGCTTCTAATTCCTATTCTAAGACATATTCACTCACTGTAATTATCAGTGAATTCTTCTCATTACAATTATTCATAACAACATCTCCTGATTTTATTCAACCATAAAACTTTTAAAATTATCACGTGTTTCTTAAACACCAAAGACTTGTGAACTCTAATGCTTGCTTGCATAAAGCAACAAGCAAAAAGTTGCCTCACAGAAAAACTGATGATTTCATGGGCTCTTACTAGATTTAATTTGATGTTTTGTATAAAGTATATATTATGAATACATAATTTGAATCAGCACCCATTTACAAAATGTCATAAGATGAGATCCCTTTTGAAATGTTAACCTGTATGTAGTTGGGCAATTTGAATCCCTTCATACATTTCTCATGCAATTGTAAAGCCTTTTCTAAGGTTACACACATTTGAGCAATTTCTGCCTAAAAATAACTATCTAAATCTATGTAATTTTTTTAACCCATCTACATGAAAAACATTGCTAACATCAGGTTCCCTTGGGGCTTTGTTTGTGCTTTCAGAACTCATATTGCGACCACACAAAGCATAGTTTGGGAAAAACTGGTCTTATTTCTATTTCTTTGTTGCATCTAGTCATGACATTGAGACAGGGAGATTTTGTAAATGTAGAGTTTATAGATGACTATATTTATGTCTGGCTGTACTCCAAAATGAAAGATAAATTATGTCTGCATAATCATTTCTTTTGTTCTTTTCCACTGGTCTGTATTATTGGCAATGTTCTGCAGAGTTACAAGTGACAGAAAGATAGCATTAGGCCAACTTTTAGTGCTTACACACTAACTTTCATTTTTTGAAAGTGTCACAGTTGAACACAAAAAGACTGGATTCCCATATAAAAAGTAAATTAGAAAGTCCTGATAATGCAGAATGCTTAATTAGAAAAGGGGGAAATTTGGATAACTGATCTCATCTTTATCAGTGAAATTTGCTTAGCTTTATTTTCTTCCTCTCTACCTGCCTGACAATGGCTTATTTACTTCTCTTATTAAACTTCCTTTTTGAATACTCACCATCGTATTGACTATATCTCCATTGTGCTCCTTAATACACACCAAGTTCTAATCACAACACTTTCTCCCACTGTGATTGATTTGCTCTTTGTTTTTGCATATTTCCTACTGGATTGTAAAATCTTTATGGACAGATACTATTTCTTTGGTTCAGTGTTGTATTATCAATGCCTATTGTGGCATCCGGTACAAAGAATGGCCTACTAAATGTTAATATTTGAAATAATTGTGTTAATAAGTGTTCCTTCTACTTTATAAGTATATATGTATAAAGTATATATATATATGTATATATACATACACTAATGTGTATGAGTAGAAGGATGAGAACACACACTTACACATATCTGTACAAGAAAGACACAGACCAAGAATTAACAATTATAAGGACATAATGTCTCATGCCGTAAGTCTGTTATCGATAGCATTGAAGAATGCAATGTCAATAATTTCCTAATATCTTTACCATATACATCAACTGATCTTCTGATTATTAGATTAGTTAAAAAATGTCACTAGTCAGTTTTCCTAAAGTGAGTATTGAATAAAGTTGCTCAATTAGATTGGGGCTATACACATATATTGTTGAAACACTTCTTTCCCCTCCCAACCTCCCTTCTCTCCACTCTACGTTCCTTTCCTTCTTTCTCCTTCTCCATCTCCATCTACCCCTTTCCCTTCTCCTCTCCTCTCCCTTCCCCTCTTCCCCTTCCCCTCCCCGCTCCCCTCCCCATCTTCCTCCTCTTTCTTTTTTGTAGAGGTCCTGTTTAGGAAATGATTTGGCCCTCACTGCTGAGTTTGAATTCTATGTTGATTTGCTTATTATTCACTTTAAATGAACCTACTCTGTGGCTACTGTTGTGAAATACTCCTGTCAATAATAATTACAAATTCACACAGATCTGGAAATAGCATATAAATTGTAGAATATAATAATTCCTATTATGTCTGTGATAAATGTGGATAATCTGATGTTGAATATTGGAAACAGAACCCCAGAGGCTAGGCATTTGATCCAAATTTAGAGAATAATAAGATCTAATTGGGCAACAAATCTGAAAAAAAAAAAAAAGTTCCATTTTCCCCATCAATGCATGAGTACTAAAAGTACTAAAAGAACCATAACTTACATAATTCCCTTGCACTCATAAGTACACCAACTGTCCTTTAACTATGTTTAATTTTTGCACACATTATAATTGCGAATACTTGTAAAAATATTTGTCTGTAGAAAATTCTGATGTTCTGATCATTTGAACAGATAGGTGGTCACCTGAATGGGTCTATGTCTGTGTGTTCAAGATGTTATTGACCTTGCCTGATGTTAAAAGACCCAAAGAACTTTACAAGTCTCAAGGTAGACCAGGTGATCACAATCCCACACAAGAAAAATGCTATGCAGTGGAGTTCTCTCCTTGATGCGTTCAGGCTTTATTGCACATAATGGGAACTACCGTGCATTTTCAGAAAGCATTGTGCTGTATGAAATGCATAGGTAAATAAAACAAAGATACGTTTTTAAAGTAAACTAGAAAAGAAGGAAAAAACTAAAAAAGCAAAAAGAAGAACATTTTCCTTTTGTACTACTACAGTGACAATAAAAACTGTAAATGCTGAAAATGAAAGCATACTTTTTACATAAAGGAAATGGCATTACCTGCCCTCCCACCTACGGGTAAGCTCAGGTTCAAGATCATATTTATTGATTGGTAGTTTAGTATTCATTTGCTTCTATAAAATAGGAATATTGCATGTGGATGTAAACTTTATTTTTTTCTTTTTATTTACTTTTAATGATTTTTAAATAATATAATTAAAAATTCAGAAATTTATGTAGCTGTAAACTGTGTCCTATGTAGATGCCAGAAAATATAGGTCATGGTAAGGTATATATCAAATCATATATCAAAATATCCTTCAAATAAAAACAGTAATCAGTAGCAAAATAACCTCAACTTTATACATTTAAACAAAACTTGGTAAGGACATATTAATTCCTGCTAAAATCAGTAAGATAAAATACTCAAGTATGGATAGTAGTACTTTGCTGTACATAAAATTTTGGGAATGTATAAATATTTTGAATTCTTGCCATGTAAGTAAGGAGAAATTTTTAGCATGAATCAAGTCTTGCAAAGAAATCTTGGCAAAACAGTAAAATGAAACTAAAAAACAAACTGAGTAAATTCTGTTAAAGACAGTAAAGAGACTGCAAATAGAAATTACATTATTTCCAAATAAATTCATTTTGGCAAACTGCATGGTAAGATAATGTCTTTTCTAGGGTGCTGGGAGAATAGCAGTGTGAGTTACTAATGATTAACATTTACTACATGATACTTAATATTCATAATAGAGCAGAAATGTTTTCTGCAATATAATTTAATCAAATGCCATAAATTTTTTCCATTTTTTTTTAAACTGACCAACATTCAATTATCTCTGTGTGTGGTTTCAACATACAAAGAAGAGATAGTTTTCTTTCACAATGCTGCCATGACACCCAGGGCTGTAAGAATTACTTAGCTCACAGCAAATGCTTAGATTTGCCTGGACAATTAATAATTCTGGAACTTATCTAGTTCTAGATGGATTTTCAAACATTTTAATAATAAAGTTGATAATGATAGCTATGATGAGGGTATAGCTGTGTTCTACATAGATCACTGTTCCTTTCCACAGTAATATTACTATAGATTCATAACAAAATGCTAATTGTAGATAGGGAAACTGGACTCTGGAAAGTTTATGTAACTTTTTTAAGATCACACAGCCAGAAAGTGTCTGAATAAAGTGTCTGAGCCTAAAGTCTACGACCCGAAAGTGTGTTTTTTTTCATTAACCATGTTATATTTAAGTAGATAAATGCTTATCATACAATTACAAATTGAGTGACTATGTTAGAGGAGGTCAAACAAAAGTATGTACACACAATTTTTTATATAAAGATAAAAATTAATATTTCTCACATATTTTGTGATATAATTTCTTTATTTTAATATAGACCAAATAAATTGAAGCTACTATGACAAATAACATCGATGCTTTTTTGTATTTTAGAAACAATAATTAAAATTGCAGATTTTCATTGCAGAGGAAAATGCCTTTAAAATAAAAATGACCCTACTATTTTGTGTCATGCAAGTGTGTGGATATAGAATGACTCCGCATATTTTAAATTCTGGAATTGGAGTATTTTTATTAAATTAGGACATCAAAGAACATCAAAGGACTGGGTTATTTTGCTTATCTCAGCTGTTGTCTAAATCCATCACCAGAAATAACAATGCGCAGTATTGCCAAAGTTCTGGAACATCTATTTCCTGACCAAAGTTCCATACTTTAGAGCTTCCCACAAATGCATAAATATCAGTACTTTTTGCTAGCAAAATCTACGCTAGATACTTAAAGTCCACATTTCCCCTTCCACACACATTTTTTAAGTAAAGAAAACTTCCTTCTGTGTGACTCAAAGTGGGTTTCCAGATGTTCAGGGTCAAAGGTTGAAAATAAAAGTGTCAAATTTTGGCCTATTCTAAGCAGATAACATGACCAAATGTGTGAGAACTTTCTCAGAGGGTGTCCTTTTGTAGTTCTACTTTTTCTCTTACTTCTCCCGTAAGAGGTCCATACTCATTCTGCTGAATTATGCCATTGTAAATCCGCATTGTAAAAGATCTAGTCCTCATATTTATTCATCAGTAGTTGACTCCATTATGAACTCTTTAAATGGCTGTTATATGTATGTAAATTTGGAAAGTTGCTAATTCTCTTCTTTTTGGGTTTGTTGTGCCCTGTTCTTCTTAGTAACATTTGATGTTCTTATTCTTTGCCAAGTGGTTAAGGTGATTAAAATAGAGAGAGATTATGAACGTGATTCATATTTGCTCTGCTGGATGGTTGAACTTTAATAATAATTTTATATTTTAAGAGCAATATTATTTTTCTGATCGTATTAATTCAGAAAATATTCTGGAAGGTAAAATTTTTCCAGAAGATATATTCAATGATTCCTTTCAAAGACTTGAATTAGGATTTCAACTTGAAATACATATTATCAAAAATAAATGTAGGGAAACATCCATGAATTTTGCCCTTAATTTTTTATGAAATTTACTAATAGCTTATGTTTTAGTTAGTATCTCAAAAATAATGAGCACCTAATTAAACATGTGCCTATTGCAAAGCAGGAATGATAAAAATGCTCTCTTCCCTTCTATTAGTTTACACTGAATTTTTATATGTGTATTCTTTTTTTCTATAATTTCTTGTAATGCATTGTGTCTTCATGTGTACTGTTAAATTACAGGACAATTCATGAAACAATATGTAAATCTCTATGTCTAACTGTTGCCTCACAGCCCAATGGTGAAGAAGCCACAAAAAAATAAATAAATAAATAAATAAACCAGTGAGGGAAGGCAGAAAGAACTTCTGTCTTCTGGCTCTTATAAAAGAGAAACACTAAAATTATCCATATCTTCTATCAGTGTGGAAGAACATAACATAGAAAACCTAAGAAAGGTTAACTGTAAGCCCGGTAATGTACTTGAATCCTAATCTCAAAATAGCAGGCCTTCCATCCCAAATGCTATAGACACATATTCAAATGTATTTTATGAATGCTAGTGAGTCATAGGATAGAATTATGACAAGTTCTGCTCATATCTTTTAAAATCTGTTTATAACAAACGATGATGGTGCTGTGCTTTCTTAACAATTTTTTGGACCCATCAAATACTGTATCTGATAAAAATAAGATTATTTTATGTTTTTTTTTTTTTATTTATACATACAAGCTGCGGTACAGGCCAGAGGCGTGGGGCGGCGAGAGGGTTCACCAGAGCCAGAGTGGGTAGCAGAACAGGCAGATCAGAAATACACTGCTGAGGGGAGCAGCGGGCAAAGCAGGAGAGGTCTGCGGCGCCATGTGGGTTTCTCCCTGACCGGGCGTTAAACTCGCGTCGCCGCTGCCGACAGCTCCACAGTGCAGTGCTTAACCACTGCGCCACCAGGGAGGCCCTATTTTATGTTTTTTAAAGATTTATTTATTTATGCATACAAGAGCTGGGGTGTAGGCCAGAGTTGTGGGAGGCGGGTGAGAGGATTCACCAGAGACAGGGTGGCGGGCGGAACAGGCAGATTGACTGAAATGCACTGCTGAGGGGAGCAGCAGGCAAGACAGGAGAGGTCTGCTGTGCAATGTGGGAAGCCCCTTGGCCAGGGTTCGAACTCGTGTTGCGATGGCTCCAGATAAGCTTCATAGTGATGAGACTTAACCCCTTGTACCACCAGGGATATCCCAATTATTTTAAATAAAAAATAAAATGTGATATTTTATTAATAACTATTAAGTTATATATATGATCTTAACATATAGTTCAACTTTTAATAAGTTTCTATTGAAAGTTGTTTTAAACAACATAACAAACGAATCAGTTTTTTTAAATGCTGATTTTAAAATCATTCAACTTTTAAAATCATGCAGTGATTAAAGGTGCAGTTTTAGTAGTCAGATTGAACAACCATTCAAATCATGATTGTTGGAATTTAACTAGTAACTTTATGTTAATATTTTCTAAACTGTAAAAAACTAATGGGCTTACTGTGAAGAGTAAAAGACATAGTGTAGGGTAAATGAGGGAATCAGGATTTTCCACCCTACCGCAGTTAGATTTAATGATAGACACCTGTGGTCCTACACATTTGCCTGATGGCAGCACGTAGAGTAGGGGATGGGCATGTGTGAGTGGGTGCACCTGGGCTGAGAGACTGACCATATAAAGTGGCAGCAGCATAGAACAGAGTGTAGCAGAGCAGGACCGAGTGAGGACCCATGAGAAAGTATAATAATGAACCATTACATATATAATAACTAAGGTTTAATATATGAAGCAAAATTTGACAGAGTTAAGATGAGACTTCAAAATTCAGCCTTCGTGGCAAATTTTAACATACAGGGAGGGCACTTGTTCAGTGCTGTAAAGATGGTTTTCCTTGTTCTTTTTGCTTTTCTCTCTGGTAATCTGTGCTTCAATGTTTTAGGGAAGAAATGGGACACAGAATGTGCTAATAAAGTTAAACCCTATAAACACCATAGTCTTGAAATAAGTCACCAACATAAACTGCCATTAGGCAGCCCAGGTTTAAGATTCAGATCCATCAATTGCTCATTCTTCTTTTAGGAAGGAGAAAGTCGGCCTTTTCACAAGCTTTTCTCTTGAAAGGAAAGTACCTGATTGTAGAATCAGAACCCTGAAACCTAAGCTCATTTCTCTGCCATTAATTCTTCATCCTAATCATACTCTCCCTTCTCAAACTTGGTCGAGAAAACCGGTGACACTAAAACTTTTTGTGACTTTCCACCCTTCAATTTCCCATAGCACACTGTAGGGTAAGCGAAGATTGCTCAGGTTTTTCCACCTTCCTACCGTTAGCATCAATGATCAACACCTGTGGTCTTACACGTGGGCCTGATGGCGGTACCTGGAGCATGGTGCAGGGGGGCAAAAGTGGGCACACCTGAGCCTGGACAGTGTCTAAAGGCGAGGCGGCAGAAGTTCGGGCGGCAAAGCTCAATAGAGAACAGCAGAGAGAACGTCAGAGAGCCCAGAGTGAAGATTCACCTGGGTCTAGGAGGCCTACCAGCCTCCTGGCCCCCAGGCCTCTCTGCCTGCCCTGCACCTGGTTGCCTCACTACGAAAGGTATAGAAAGATCTCTAAATCTGGAAAAAGCCAATGAGGGCTCTAGGACTCCTCCTTCCTCCTTTACCTATCTGACAGGAAACCTCTTCCTCGCCTTGCTGGTACTACATATACAGACAAAACACAAAACTTCCCTGCCCTTCATTTCCTCACATGTTGACCCATGTCCAGGTCTGTTGCATTATAATGCCCACTAGGTTTTCTTAACATATTTAACCATTTTCTTTTTGCTGCTATAGATTAAAAATAGAGCAAACATAAAACACCTGAATTACTTTTCTGTTGTTGAATAAAAATGACTACCAGCTCAGCAGCTTAAAAAGTTTATGTAGGGTAAATGAAAGAATGATCAGGATTTTCTGCCCTACCACCATTAGCTGTAATGATGGATCCCTGCAGGCCTACACGCAGGCCTGATGGCGGGCACCTGAAGTAGGATGTGGGCCTACGCGAGTGGGCCTGGAGAGCCTGAGCATATAAAGGTGGCATCACAGGCTGAGTGGAAGCAGCAGAGAACAGAGCGTGGAGCAGAGGGCCATTTGGGGTGCAGCAGAGAGACCACGAAGGAACGCCAGAGAACCCCAAAAGAGTGAAGACTCAACAGGGGCTGGGAGGCCTGTCAACCTCCTGGCCCCCCGGCCTCCTTGCCTGCCCTGTACCTGGTTGCCTCACTGCAAAAGATCATCAAAAGCCTGAAAAATCCACGGAGGGCTCCAGGAGTCTCCTTTACCCGGCTGCTCGGATCATAGAGAAACTGCCCCAGGCCACGCTGCCGCTACAGTTTATAAATCCCTTATCTTAGAGTTGGGGTGGTTGAGAAATCTCTCTGCTCAGGGTCTCACAGAACTGAAATGAGGCTGTTGGCAGTACTGCTGTCACATCTGAGGTTTGGGTTCTCTTCTAAGCTTACTCACATCGTGCGCAACATTGAGTTCTTTGAGATTGTAGGTCTCAGGTCCCTGTTTTCTCACTGACTGAGAGTTGGGGGTTGTTCCAATAAGCTACTTCCATTTTCGTGCATGTGCTTTGCCATTAGCAGTTCACCAAATGGATTTGTGGTTTCTGCCATGTCATTGAAAGCACATCTCTAGGATTTCCTGTTCTGAGACCACCTTAAAAACTCTGCTTTTAAAAGACTTACTTGAATAAGTAAGACTCATCCAGGATAATCTCCCTTTTGCATTGTAAAAATGCCATAGTCTCAAGAGTGACATTGAGAATCGACAGGTTCTCATCACACTTAAATAGGAGATTATATAAGGGTGATGCTAACTGGGAGCCATTTTAGGGTTCTGCTTTCCACAACACCCAAATCAGATCAAGTCAAAATAAAAAAATATTTTAACTCCCTTTATTACTAACCTTGAACTGATACTTATATTTGCTGCTTCTCTAGTCTCTTATTCTAAAATATTTTTAAAAAACTATCCTAAACTGAAATATCCTATTGCCTACTAGCTATCTTATTCAAAATATCTTAAAAAAAAAAACCCTGTCCAAATATCTCTTCCCTCTTTTCACCTTTTATTTTCCTAATAATTAATAACATAATTAACTCTCTTTTCTGAAATTATATTTAACTACTCCCTTTTCTCTCAATTTTGGTAGCCATTAGGTCCTACCAACATTACTTGTAAATGTTGAATCTGGTCTCTTTCCAAACCATCTAATCATTACTTTAGCTCAGTTCCTCTTTGTCATGTGGATAGCCTACTTTCTGCTTATTCAATCATCTGCAATTATTACCATCAAGCCTCCAAACAGCTGTTTCTCTAAAGTTGGTGATGTCCAGGGAATAGTTTACGTCTCCTTTCAAATTTTATAATATTAGCACTATCAACTTCTATACCTGATAAAGGATAAACAGACATAATATACCATTTTTAAAATCTAATTGGAAAAATCTTCAAAATCATGTTATTACAAATTTCCCAAGTCTTCTGATGTGCTTGTTCATACAATTTCTTTGTCTTTTTAAATAGCAACAAGGATAGACCGAATAACTTAACATTAAGAAGTTATTGTTATAACTTCTTGACACAATTCTACTGCTAATTTACCTCCTTACTAAAATATGTAGTTTGAGGGAACAAAGTACTGATTTTAATTATTCTTTTAAAATCTTTACCATCGGGCCTCCCTTGGTGACACAATGGGTTAAGTACAGCGCTGTGGAGACCCACACCTCTGGCCTGCACCCCAGCTTGCATGCAAAAATAAATACAAATATTAAAAAAAAAGTAAATCTTTACCAATGATGATGCATTTCCAAACTTCTATCTATGCACCCCTATGTCATATTTTGTTTTGAAATTTCCTCTTACGTTATCTTGTTCAATTCAGAAGTGTTGTTCCTTCATTCCTCCACAGACATCCTCCTCTATACCCCAAGCCTAATTTCCCTCTTTGATTTTATACAGTTAATATGATCTTGCTAACCATAATTAGCTTGGTCTGTGAGAGAGAATGATTCATCTTCAAGAAATCAGTTATTTTCCTTAAAGCAAGACTACTGCTCACTTGGAAAAAATTCCTGGAACAAGGAAAAGACAATAAAAACATCATATATGCTGGAGCTGAATCCTAACATGTCTCCCAAAATCTAAGGCAGTGTTTTTCAAAATTAAAGTCACATTAACTTTGATACATATGGTGATAAATATCTGTATTGAAAAATCATAGAGTAGTTAGACTTTGGGAATTTTAGTTATTTAAAAAGTTAAGCTTACTTTGTATAAAGTTACAGTACTTTGGGGGTCACATATCATTTACATGGTGGAAATATTTTCTAGATAACTTTGGTATTACAAAGTAATACACATTGCTGGTTAATATTTTTTTTTCATTTTTTTAAAGATTTATTTATTTGTTCATACAAGAACTGGGATGTAGGCCAGAGGTGTGGGGTGGGGTGTGTGTGTGTGTGTGTGTGAGAGAGGATTCACCAGATAGAGTGGAATGCAGAACAGGCGGGTCTACTGAAATACACTGCTTAGGAGAGCAGTGTGCGAGACAGGAGAGGTCTGCTGCACCAAGGTCAGCTCCCTGGGTGGGGATCGAACTCTGCTGAAGTGCCTACTGATAGCTTCATAGCGCTGAGACTTAAGCCCTTGCGCCACCAGGGAGGCCCCAGGTTAATATTTTTTTTAAGCTCTCAAGCCAGCTGAAGATTTAAAATGGGTTTGTATCTCACCTCTTTGCTTTCAAAGTCCTACAGTGATTTTACAAATATTTTCTGGTAATTTAGATATAAGTGAGCTAGAGATGCCATGATGAAAACCCCCAATAACCCTGAAGAAAAAGGACATTTTGGTGTACTAGAACAGACTTTTGGTGTACTAGAACAAACAGTAAATTTGAAAAATTAATCTCAACCCCTTGCTAAAATTTCTGAATAGAAATTTGTGTATTTTCTTCTGGAATAAAAATGCAAAATGATCTAAAATACTTTAAAAGTATCTAATATTTCTGTTTCTAACATAACAAAATTTAAACTTCAAAGAAGTGGTGATTTATTAAATAAAATAAAATATTTATTTATTAATTTATTTATTAAATTTATTAAATTAAATAAAATAAAATAAGTTTCATGGTTTTGAATGATAACCTGAAGGATATTTGCCAATCTACACTTTTCCTTAAATCATTAATGGTCATACCTAATTTGAAAGTTTACATATTTTTGTTTCTCATTCATAGCTTTTAATCACTTCAATTTTAACATTATATATTTTTAAGAAATGACTAAAAGATTTTCTTTCGAAATTATCAATGTATGGACACTATTTGGTATGTAAAAGAATTGTCTGTTGAAGTGTATATAATATAGTTTTACTGAAAATTGGCACCAATTTGAAAAAATATCTGAAACAATTTTCTAAATGGAAGCATTAATGGGAAAGAGAAAACAATCTGTGATAACATATACTTTTTTGAACATTAAAAACTATTGACTTATTATATATTGTACTATGACTTAAATAAATTCCTTAAATTATTAAATATAAGTGATGATAATTTTTTCAAAAACATCATTAAAATCATTTACAAGTCTTTGCTTTTATGCAAGATATTTATTGAAACTAAGCAAAGTTCATTAAAATGATTATCCTTGAAACCTTAGAATCAACAATTCAACATTAATATCCATGTCTGATACAAATAAACACTGAAATATATTGAACACATTTATATGACAGTCACTGTTCTGCTATTTGTTTATAATTTCTTACTAGTATGTAAAAATCCTCATTTTTCACGTAAGGAAATGATACATGAAGCGATGTGAGTTGCTTAAATTTATTGTTGATTGTCATATAGCTATTAAGTGAAACAGGATTCAAACTTAGATACGATAGTCCTAACCATTATGGTTTATGGCCTTCAAAAGTCAACCTGACTAGATTGCATATTGATATCTTTAAGTATTAATTTTAAAAGATCAGTTATTTTTTTTTTATCTTAATGGCGAAATAGGCAGAAATTGGCAACAGCAAACAAGAAGAGGGAAGAGATAATCATATACATTTTATTTGTTGATGATCCATGAGAGACTGGGGAAAACTATATTAGGATTTTAGAACACAAGACTTCTCTTAATAAACACATTTTTTAAATTTGACAGTGATACTTTTACCTATTTTAAATATACACGGTGTAATTATTTTATACCAAATTTATTATCTACCCATCTTCCCATGAGGAAGACTGCTGCTCTTTCTAAAATGAACCATAATTTCATTCTGTTAAGAACAATTAAAAAAATTATGTTATTTTTTTTTCTATTATTCTGTGAAAAATAACAACATCAAATTCTTCCAGAACCTTAATGGAATAAAAATAAAATTGAGCTGTTAGTCAGACAAAAGGCTTTTATAAATTAGTCTGTATCATGCAAAGAAGATCAGAAAGCAATTTTTTCCAAGAACAAAAATTGATCTCTTTCCTACAGTATGACTCAGATTCTGAGCTATAAATAGGCACAGGGAGGATGAGAGAAATAATAATAACTGGTAATACGGCTGGCTAGAAAAGTGAGGTAAACTAATACTCGATTGGTAACTTACGGGGTTTTTAAAACTTTTTAAAAGCCACCAAAAAATCAGACAAAGCCAAAGCAATGACACACTCTAGAACCAAGGCTACTGGGCAGGCTGGTGGTCGTGGGAGGTGGGGTGATGATGGGAGGAGATACAAGAGCAAAGCAGAAGAAAGCTCAATGGACTATGGTGGTATGCGATGGTAGAGTCAATTGTTCCTTAGTTCTAGTAATAAGAACAGCTAGAACATAGATAATTGTACATAAAATATTTCAGAAACTTCTGCATCTCTTATTTTTAGTCTTCGGACTCACTCACTTTTGAGATTAATGTTCATGGAGAATTTATTGCTATGTCATTTCTGCTTTCTTTTTGTTTACTGAGAAATATTAAGAGGCGATGAATGCATTGGTGCCTCCCTGGTGACGCGGTGATGCAAAGGGTAAAGCGCAGCGCTGAGGAGCTTTCAGCTTTTGGTGGCTGGGGCACACGCGAGTTGATGCCCGTCCAGGGAGATTCCCACATGGTGCAGCAGACCTCTCCTCCTCTGCCTTCTGCTCCCCTCCACAGTGTATTTCAGCAGACCCGCCTGTTCTGCTCCCCACTCTGTCTCTGGTGAACCCTCTCACCGCCCCACACCTCTCGCCTGCACCCCAGCTTGTATACATTAACAAATAAATATTAAAAAAAAAAAAAGGCAATGCATTGCCTTAGATTTTAGCAGATGCTGGAGGGTTGAAATAAATCCTGAAACTTTTATAAGCACCTTCTCCAACAAAATAATAGTATCAACAACTTTGTTGTATGTACTTTTTGTGTGTTGGGTTTTTTTTTTTTTTTCATTTTAAAAGGAGAGGTTTAATAGGAAAAGGAGAAAGAAAAAGAGATACCTGCACAGTCAACGTGGGCAGGAAAGATGCCTGTTGTGCTTTTTCCTGGAATCTAAAGCAAGAAATTTTAGTATGGTCTTTAAGAAATGGTGTTATTGTTATGATATTTTATTACAGAGTGACTTTCTTTATGTTTGCAAATACAACCAATGACTTCTACACTAGTGAGCCATTGACTGCAAAATCTATTCTCACTGAATGAAAATATTGTGTTTGGAAAGAGCATTTCTATAGAGAGAAACAAGATTTCTCCTACAACTAGAAAATTAGGACAAAACCACCTGTATTTTTTAATAAGAATGAATGAATTTTTTAATAAGAATGAATGAATTTAATAGGCATGAATAAGAAAAGTTTAAAAATATTTTGAAAATATTTCATTATGTTCCTAATTTACATTTCATTATTACATTTCATTATGTTGCTGATTTACATTAGACATTTGGAAGTTAGACTGGTTTTATTAAACTCTTGCTAGTGAAAGGGTTTAAGTAACTGTTACCATTCAAGATTTAATCAATTCACCATCCAGGTAAGCAATTGTGAGCATCTAAATAAATGATATTTTAAAGAGGAGTATAAGATATTGTGGACTTCTGTACCTTTTATAAATTATTATGGGTAAAGCTATGCAAAGTTCTATTTTACCATTTCACAGTTTGCACTGTTTATTTTCTTCTCATTCTTAGGGAGACTGTTGTATTCTTTAGATCCTCAGCTGGATTTATATTCACAAATATAACCAGCAGCCATTGATGCATTTTTTTTGTTTATATTATATTTTAACTACTGATCTTTGATTACATTTTAAAATAAATACCAATATGAGTCACAAAATAAGTTTCATTCCATTGATCATCAGCCTTTCAAATATGTAACAATCAAGTTATACAACATACTTTATTGTAGGTCTCTGAAGTGAATTGTGGATTTTTAGGGCTAGAGAAAAACAATTTTTAGTATAATATAATTTTGAGAATTTTTTTGAGGTAATTAGCTTAAAAATACCTATGGATGAGAATATACAAATACATACCCAAAGGGTGATATTTTGTCAAATTTCCCCCTAATATATTAAAGGAAGAAAAAAATGTACAGTACAAAGTTCACTCAGAAGTTACTTATGAGGTATAAATGATCTATAAATGTTAACAATTTATCATCATTCTGTATTTCAAATGAGGGAACTAAAGAAACTCTTCCGATCTGAGCAGAATACCTTGCCTTTAAGATTACTTTGTCACATTTCCATATCTACCACAAATGCATCTGTGAAATACAAATAATAGCAATAAAGACAATAACAAAATGCAGAAGAGTGAAGGAGGAGAAGGATGTGGAGGAGGAGAAATGTTCCTAAATATTTATAAATGTAATGAATCCTCGAGCTCCACATCCCATATATTTAGGGAAATTATTTCTAGAACTTTCTAAGGGGTTGTTTTCCAAAATCCAGAACCCTCGCTGCTATAGTTGTCACACATATTTCATTCTGATATTTTTTCCTAGCGTGGTTCCCATTTTATCCAAATCCATGGCTTAAAAAGCTATCATCAAATGTTCATCATTTGATAATAGTAGAAATAACCACAGAAAGGGAACCAATCAGGTATTCAACCTAATTTTAAGTATTAAATACTATTTGGGAAATAAAACATCAGAAAACTTCACTTTTTTTTCTTTTTTACGATTTATTTATTTTTTTATTTTTGCATACAAGCTGGGGTGCAGGCCAGAGGTGTGGGGTGGTGAGAGGGTTCACCAGAGACAGAGTGGGGAGCAGAACAGGCAGATCAGAAATGCACTGCTGAGGGGAGCAGCGGGCGAGGCAGGAGAGGTCTGCCACACCATGTTGGAATCTCCCTGGCTGGGCATCGAACTTACACCGCAGCCACTGACAGCTCCATAGCGCTGCGCTTAACCCTTGTGCCACCAGGGAGGCCCCAGGAAACTTCACTTTTTTTAAAGATTTATTTATTTATGTATACAAGCTGGGGTGTAGGTCAGAGGTATGGGTTGGTGAGAGGATTCACCAGAGACAGAGTAGGGAGCAGGACAGGCAGATCTACTGAAATACACTGCTGAGGGAAGCAGTGGGCAAGACAGGAGAGGTCTGCTGCACCATGTGGGAATCTCCGTGGCTGGGTATAGAAGTCATGCTGCAGTGGCTGCTGACAGCTTCATAGGCTGAGACTTACCTCCTTGTGCCACCAGGGAGGCCCGGAAAACTTCACTTTGAAAAAAATATGTATTTTCAGCACAATGAACTGAGAAGAACAGCACCTACTTCCTATCTAAGGCATAAGAACACAAAGAGATCACTATTAACATTTACAATAGATAGCATTTATTAAGTGCCTACTGTATGCCTAGCACTGGACAAACGTTGAATTTGTCTACATAAATTGCTTAGCACAGTGTTTAACACATAAAATGCACTGAAGAAATATATTAACCATTACAACCATTGATAATTTTCTCAACTTCCAGGCAAAATATATATTATTATTCCCATTTCCCAGATGAGAAACTTGAGGATTAAAGTAAGTAGCTTGCTCAGCAAATACTAGGGTATTTTTCTTTATAAGGTTAACCATTATAACTACCTCCCAATGGAGTTATTATTTCCATTTTGTGAATGAAAACTCTGATTCAATAAAGGAAACTCGTAAGTGAAGTCCCAAGAAATTTTTTTTTTACAAAATTCATTGTTTTATTTTTAACACTTTAAATAAGTTGTTTGAATGTCTAACTAAACAGAATTTTAAAATATATTATTTTCACTGAGGTAACATTAGAATCTTCCCTAACCGGGGCCTCCCTGGTGGCGCAGCGGTAGAGCACTGTGCTGTGGAACTGTCGAAGTGCGCTATGCGAGTTCCAAGCCCAGCCGGGGAGAATCCCACATGGTGCGGCAGACCTCTCCTGCCTCGCCCGCTGCTCCCCTCATAGTGTATTTCTGATCTGCCTGTTCTGCTCCCCGCTCTGTCTCTGGTGAACCCTCTCGCCGCTCCACGCCTCTGAACTGTACCCCAGCTTGTATGTATAATTAAATAAATCTTTAAAAAAGAAAAAAAAAAGAATCTTCCCCAACCAGGTATTACCAGAGATTTGAAACAGACCTTGTACCTCAAACTCTTCTAATCCACCCCATCCCTCCTCCTGGTAAATTCTATCTGTTCTTTGTGAGATCAACTCACTATGCCTTTCTGATCTGTAAGTTATAGACACACTCCTTTAGGAAATGAGTAATAAGGAATATGTGTCTAGTCTGGATGGGAAGATGGAGGGAAGGGTTGGAGGAAAGTTCACAGATACTCTAGTGGGAGACAATCTGCAGCAACATGTGCTAGGCACGTCACATAAATTATCAATTTAATTTTCAGAAAAATCGAATGAAGTTAGTATTACTAATGCTCCATTTACAGGAGGAGGACACTGGTGCTTCTATGACCTAAGTAGTCAGGTCACAAAACAGTCAGTACTGGGGCCAGATGGCATGCAACCTGTTATTCAGAATTTATTGAGTGATTCCTTGTTGCACATTTCTCAATTTTAGAGTACAAGGCCATTATAAAAGTAGTTTATAACTTAGAGTAGTTGGAACTCCAACCATACATACTTATGAGTTTTTTTTAAATGTACTGTAATGGATACATGAAGAATCTCGGGGAGATTATCCTGGTGGAAGGTGGAAGACTGCTTTGGACTAAGGTGAATTTGAGGAAGGATACTAGGTAGGAAGCCATTGCAATATTTCAGGCACATTGCTGATGAAGGTCTTGGTAGGTTTGTTGACAGTAAAGTTAATTTTACATGAAAAAATGATCCTGTTCAAACCAGAAGTGGTTGTAGGTTGACAATATGCATTGTCAACATTTACTACTGCTTTGACATGCCTCTGAAGGTAAAACATGTTTAACAATCACAAAGGTACATTACATTAAATGTATCCCTAAGTTACTTTCAAATGAAGAAATAACTTGAATAACTGCACAGCTACCACTTAGCTTAAGAACAATTTCTAATGTAATGAATGACTATTTCAAATTTCTACCAATGACTTTTTAGTTTAACAATTGCTTATTAAGCATGTTCTGTGTGCCATGGACTGGGGTTTTCTCCTATGTGCTAAATAAATTCAACCAATAAAAGGTATGGAAAAGAAGGATAGTGTAGCTCCCGATTTTCCCCCACTTCAGAAAAAGCCCATTCTTATATTCTACCTATTCTCTTTTAAATCATGTGTAATCATATTCCTTTAATCCAAAATATGTTATACATGCATACTTCTTAAAGAATTCCTGTGGTGCATCCTTTTTTGCTAATTAATTACTCAGTGTATCTAGTTGTTATTCTTGTATTTCATATTGTACAAGGTTTCCTTCTAAAACAGTGCTAAGGTGGGAGACATGTCACTGTCCATGGATTCTCACCTATACAACCACAATTGCAAGATACAACTCAGGCTCAGGGTGCAACAACATGGCTTATTAACAAAGGGGAGATTGGGAAAAGGAAAGAGTTTCTAAGTCCATAAATGGCTGGCTATTTTATACTGGATGGTGTCCACAGTGTCCACTAGTTCGAACAAAGGCAGAAAGATGGAGCTGTCTCTTCAAAGATAACCTGGAGCTGGTGGCACATTGCTAAGCAACAGACCAAGATCCGACTAATGGTGGTAGATGGAACACAGGTGATCACATGGGCTGCTGTGGTGACACTGCAGCAGGCCACAACAACAGTCTGGTGGCAGAGCTAGACTTGACAGCACGAGGGAGTTACAGCTCTCAGAGGTGACCTGACACAGGTCAGCAGTGTCAGTCATCAGCCAACAGTGCTGGTTAGCACTGGTCAGGAGTGCTAGTCAGTACTGGTCACCAGGGGCTGGTGTCAGAGACACCAGTGCTACAACTCTTTGTGGCATACAGCCAACAGCCAATAGCTCTTTTAACGGTGCCATTTGCAAGCAATGTCAGAGGCAATACTGGAGGCTTGTGCAGCGACCAGGCCTCTGCAAAGGTCTACAGAGGTCTGGAAGACTACAGAGGTCTGGAAGTCTGCAGAGGTCTGCAGCAGTATCTGAATGTCTATAAAGTCAGTGGAGGCTTTGGTGAAGGTTGAAGTCTGCAAAGGTTTCAGTGTCTGCGAAGGTCTTGAAGTTCTGTGGAGTTCTCGAAGTCTACAAAGGTCTAATGCAAATTTCTGCAAAGGTTAAAACATCAAAGTTCTGATGATTCTGAAAGGTCTGTAACCATCTACTGAATGCTTCTCTTCTGAAGCCCTCTGATGAATTCCCTTCTGAAGTCATTTACTGAATTCCCTCAGAAGCCATCTGCTAAATAAATTCAAGCTTTTTACTGGTCTATTTATATCCTTTTCAGGGTCCATACCTTATAAACTTGATTGGACCATTTTTATTTTATTTTTTTATTGATGCCAGTTAAGCATCAATCAGTTCACTGAATTTTTAATTCCTCAATAGACTCAAGCCCTTGAATGGAACTGGAGAGCTCAAACATGATTGGTCCATTGACCTCAAACCAGAATAGTCCATTTTGAATCTTGACACTATTTTCAAAGGGGAAGCCAGGGGAGCCTAGAAAGACCCCACACATACTGAGGTCAGGGCATGTTAGGCAGTGTGTTCCCAGGATATATGGCTCCAGTTGGCCTCATTGGGACCCCAAGCTTGCTGTACCTGGTATTTCAGCAGGACCTGGACATAGCAATGTTGGGAGCCCTGCAGCAGCCTGGGACATGGGTCCCAGAGGCTGCAGGGCAGGCTGATGCTTGAAGCAGCCATGCTGGTATTTTTTCAGAGGCTCCTGCTTTGCTGGGGTAAACTTGCCTGATAAAACCTTGATGTGGCTGCTCGTGCTGAGACAGTAGGGTGAAAAAATGTCAGCCACCACTTTTGTCAGCCCAATGATGGGGGAGGGGAGTTGGTGGGGATGGGGGTGGGGGCTGATATGGGTACCAGAGTCTCGGCCACACCCCTGCCTTATACTGCCACTGCAGCTGTTGCTCAGGGATCAGGGCCATGGTAAAGCTGGTCATGCCGCACCCCTATAGTCACCACAGGAATCTTTTTCAACTTCAGTATCACCTGCATGCTTATCAGATCAAACAATTTGTAAATTAAGCCCTCCTTTATTTGGCAGCAAAGATCAATACTAAAGTTACAAAGTAATAATCTTAAGAAAAATTACAGGAGATAAGAAAGCTATTTTCTAATTTAGATTTAAAAATGCTAAAAGTTTAGCATTCCAGAGTCAGTAATCATTGAGATATTTTTAAGTACAGTTTATGTTACAGAGAATGTGCTAAATCCATGTCTTGGGTGTTTTTTTCCATCAAATGCACATATTGTGATATAGGAAACAAAACAATCTTTTAAAAAGTACTACAGGGTGTTAAACTTGATTCATGTAATCTGATACTTTCTTGAAAATGGCTGTTTCTTTTCATGTGTCTCTTTTGTTTACAGTTGAAATGAAATGATGAGGTTTCAGTGACCACAGAAAGCTGTAGATTTATCTAGTACAGAGGCTGAAGCACAGATTCAAATTGGGATCTTGTTATGAGTGGGTGAGATAATAAGGTTTTCAAGCCCTGCATGAACATATGATGTGCCACATTATTTGGCCACTTCTATCTGCTACCACAGGAAATGAGTTAGTGCTGAATGCTTACTTAATTGCAACAAAGCTAGCCAACTCTTTCTATGGTAGCAAATGAAAGCCTGAAAGTTCTACCATGTTGCAAATATTTAACAATTTTTAGAAAGGCCTTTGATATTCATATTTCACATATCAAATACTAGTTTTAGTTGAACCTAACATTTGGGGAGTCTCATTTCATTTGAATGAAAAAATATATGTACCAGATAAAGAAATATATGATGCGTATAAATATGAGCAAAATATTGTGCAACACAATAGATTTTCAATCTATTATTCCCTATTTTTATTTTTGTCATTTCTGGTTTTTAATGTTAGAATATGAATAATAAATGTATGTGAACATAAACTATTTATGCCATTTCTATGGTAAGAAGACTGGTTATATTTAAATAAATAAAGCAAAATCAGCAAATAATTGAACTGATTTTCTATTTAAACAGCTATAACACAGGGCTGTTCATTCCTTAAAAGATTTATAATTAATCTCAGTCATTATAAACATGAATTAGAGTCTTTGCAATCTCCCAAATAATAGCTTCAACAAGCATATTTGAGCTTGAGATGTTTTGCATTTTATGATAAGAACCTGCAGTCTGATAATAAAAGTATACTGATATGTTTAATAATAATTTGCCATCTCTTTTGAGCTAAAAAACTTTTTAATGCTAACTATTTGCATGTGTGGTGACCATGAAATAATTTTGGCTGCTATTTTTATTATTCATGTTGATCTTCACTTTATTTTTAGTAAAAATGCTGCCATTATACCCAACAGTATTAATCTAAGTATGCAGTTCTATTTTTTTTTTTATGGTAACATTGCTTAACAACACTGTATGTATTCAGAAATATATACTTTTCAGGAGTGCATTACCACACAACCTCTACCACCAAGTCACACAGAGTTGTCCATCATGATCCATTTGTGCCACCTTCAAACATTCCTCTCCATGATTCGCCTCCCTTTCTGATAACCTCAGTTTTACAATCAGATTTATAGGGTTTGTTTTTGGTTAGGCTTTGTCTCACTCTTTTGTTCTATTTCTCGACATTCTGCCTATAAACAAAACCATCTGGTATTTTCCTTCTTTTTCTGGATTATTGAGTGTATAACACCCTCCAGTTCCACCCATGTTGTTGCAAATGGCAGGATTTCATCTCTTTTTGTAACTGTCTGGTATTCCATTGCAGATATAGATATAGATGATATAGACATTTCTTAATATACTTATCTGTCCTACGGCACTAATGATGCTTCCATAATTTGATTTTTATAAATAGTGCTATAATGAACATAGGAGTGTATATATTTTTTCAAACGTGTTTTTTGTATTCCTTAGGTAGATAGATAGGAGTGAAATTGCTGAGTCATATGGTAGATCTATTTTTAATATTTTTTGAGAACTTCCTACTGCTTTTCATAGGGGCTGGACAAGTCTACATTCCCAACAATAATGTATGAGTGTTCTTTTTGTCCACATCCTTGCTGACACTTGTTTCCAGTCTTTCTGATATGGGCCATTCTCATGGGCATGAGATGGTAGGTATCTCATTGTGGTCTTGATTTGTGTTTCCTGATAATATGTAATGGTGAGCATTGAAGTATTTGCCTATTGGCCATCTATATGTATTCTTTGGAAAAGTGTCTACTTAGTTCTGCCCATTTTTTGATTAGGCTAATTGTTTTCATTTTTGTAGAGTTATATGAGTTTTTATAATACTTGGATATTAGTCTCTTGTCAGATGTATGGTGTTCAAATATTTTCTCCCATTAGGTAGGGTGTCCTTTCATTTTGATGATTTATTTTTTTGGCTATGTGGAAGCTCTTTTAGTTTTAGATAGCCATATTTGTATATTTTTCTTTTTGTTTCCCTTGGGTTAGGAGTTGAATTGCCAAATACAGCACTGAGACCAATGACTTGGAGTAATTACCTACATAGTAGAATGCATACACACAGTTTTCTACTATATATTTTATGGTTTCATGTCTTACACCTAAGTCTTTAATCCATGTTGAGTTAATTTTTGCATTGTAAAAGTCTAGTGTCACTTTTTCATGTGTATGCTCAGTTTTCCCAACACTATTTGTTAAAGAGACTTTCCTTTCTCCAATCTATACCTGTTGCTCCTTTATTATAGATTAACTCTCCATAGATAAACACATTCATTTCTGGCCTGTCTATTCTATTCCATTGGCCTATGTACCTGATTATATTCCAATACCATACTGTTTTGATTACTAAATCTTTGCAGTATAGTTGGGGTATGGGAGTGTGAGACTTACACATTATTATTATTTTTTTTTTTTTAGTTGCTTTGGCTCTTGGAATTTTTTTAATTGGTGTTGTTTTGTAGTTTCCTATAAATTTCAGTCGTTTGTTTATTTCTTTAAAGAATGTCTTTGAAATCTGATGGGAGTTGCATAGAATCATATCTTGCTGTGGATAAACTGGCCATTTTAACAATGTTAATTCTTCCAATCCACAAACAAGGCATATCTATCCATTTCTTTGTGTCTTATTTTTTAACAGTATTTTAAATTTTTTTGTGTGTACAGATCTTTTACTTCCTTTGTACTGTTTATTCCTAGGTATATAATACTTTTTGATGCAATAATAAAAGGGATTGTTCTCTTGATTTCTTTTTCTACTAGCTCATTGTTTGCATGTAGGGATGCAACCGAATTTTCTAAATTAAATTTCTAACTTGCCACTTTGCTGTTTGTATTTATTGTCTTTAATAGTTTTTTTTTTTAATGGAGTATTTAGGTTTTTCTTTGTATAATATGATGTCATTTCAAATAGTTATAATTTTACTTCTTCTTTCCAAATTTGAATGTCTTTTATATCTTTCTCTTGACTGATTACTCTGGTTAGGACTTCTAATATTATTTTGAATAGAAGAAAAGTGGGTGAATTGAAAGAGTCTGGACCAAAAGTAGGCAATCAACAAGTAAAAACTGCAATAATTCACTTTGAGGTTTTAGAGCAGACACCAATACTTGGAGTTTTCCACTTTTATTTCAATGGAAAATTTAATTGTGTAGGTAAAATTCTAAAAAAAAAAAAAAGAGATAAATTTAGAATGTTGATATAGTTATACAATATGCTTGTATATTTTTATCTTTATCTCAGAGGACTAAAAAAATTGAATTATCATATTTTATCATGTATGAAATACCAGATTAATTTTTTAAATATAAAACCTATGGGAACCTTGGGGAATAAGTCACAGTTCATCCAAGAAAGCTTCAGAGACTTTAATATTGGAGTTATTCCTTAAGGAACACTTGTAATTCTCTTCACATTTTCATTACTTCTTCTTTAGCAGTTCTCTCTCTTTTAAATTATCCTAAAGGAATGTTTCAAATATCTTTATCTCTGCTCAAGATACTTCCTCCAGATTCATAAAACAAATGGCTAATTGACAGGCCCATTTGTATTGCAAACATGCACATCTCAAATTCAACAAAATAGGGCACAAAATGGAATAGAAAAGAATACAAGGGACCATGGAGATGGATCACAGGTGAATTGGTGGTGGGCTACCCAAGGGGAATACAAAATGTAAAAGATAAATAACAATAATAAAAATAATAATAATAATAAATAAAAAATGAGCTAATTGTTCTATCTCCAAAACAAATCCTTTTCAAGTGTTTTCCTTTGTAGTGAATGGCCCCACTGAAAATGAGGAAGTAAGGATATCATCCTTGACTCATTCTTGCTTATCTTTTCATTTCAACTGTGAATCTTTTCAATTTTACATACTAGATATTTCTCAAATGTTCTCACTGGTCTCTATCAATCAATCTCCCTACCAGGCTACCTTCATCTCCTGTCTCAACCACTCCAGTAGCTTCCTAACCAGTTTCCTCTCAAACACTCTTGCCTCTTCTTGTCCCTCTATTCTTTACATTCAAGCAAAAATGACCTATCAATATATAAATTTTATTTTCAGGCACATGTCTAAAATTCCTCAAAGACTTATGACTGATTTTAGTAATAAGACTAAAGGTCTTAACAATATTCACAATATCTTATTTCTCCCTCCTCAGCCTACTCTCTATAAAACAATCATTCATTTTTTTCCATGTTATCTTTTCTAATAATATATTTATTTATTTATATTTTACATCATTTATAGTTTCCATAGATTTTTACCTCCTTTCACATGGCGTTTGTACTTGCCACTCCCTCTACCTTCTTTGATGTGCCTATCCACTTCCAGTTTTTCCTAGTTAATGATTTTCCGTTCTTTAAATCTCAACTCAACTCTTGGTTCCTCAGGGAAGCCCACCTGATTCTTCTGAACATTCCAGGTCCTTTCTGTAACTTTACTTAAAGTTCTTATCATAGAATGCTACACATTTTTTTTTTTTTTTGAGCATTAGTCCATGATTGTCTCCTTCCTTAGGTTGCAATCTACACAAGAACAGGAAGTATCTGGGTACAACACTGTAGCCCAAGTACCTGAAAAAGAGTCTAGAACATTTTGTGCTCAACAGATATTTGACAGATGAAAGAACCATTTGAGGAAAGCAGATTTCGGAATGAATGATAGATACCAAGAAGCAAAAAGATGTTGTTAGCTCACTACACCCTGTGGGATGTCTGGCAAAAGAAGGTATAAAATAAATTTGGTTTAGGTAATAATAACATTAGAATTGTCTTCTAGGATGTCTGTGATGTTCAGTTTAGTGTTAGTCCTAGCTATTACGGTATTTAAAGGTTTTCAATTGAGTTTTGGAAACAGATACCAAATCATTGGCTCAGAATTGTTTGGGTTCAAATCAAACAACAGCTTAGTCATAGATTGAATTATTTTTCATGCTTTAGCACATTTTCAGTTAAATAACTACATTACTAAAACCCTTCAGTATCATAAGTTTGGAGACTAAGGAATCTAAGAGACTGATTTTAAGATTGTCACACTTCTGGAATGCTTGTTTACAGAAATTTGAGTGTTGGTAGGTCTTAATAGATCAAGCATCTACACAAGAACCCAGCACAGGAGGTACATATTAAGATGTGCTTGAGGGATGCTGAGGGTTTTTTCCCTTTTTGAAATATGAGATCTAAAATAATTTGGTTTCTTGCCTATCGCCATGTTCTCACTCCACACTTGCCATTTTACATACGACTATTGAGTTGACCTGAAAGGCTGTTAGAGTGGGAGGTGCAAGGTCAGTGTCCCTGTCACCTCCCAATCTCCCCCTGTACCTACCTCAGACATGTCTTTGTACTATCCCTGCTGGACACTGCACCTTTCCGTAATTATAAATGTCTGTTTTCAGTCACTTCAAAGCTTTCCCAGCACTGGGAGTCCTCCTTCAAAGCCTCCGCATTGCTGAGGAACTTCTGTCATTGACAGGAGGTCTTGCTTTGAAGTTTTTCATGCCATTTATTGATTTCCCCCCTTTAAAGATGTTCAGATTAGAAAATGCTTTACTCCTTTGAAAATGTGCATATTTTCATGATGTTTAAGGGTTAATCCTTTGAAGATATTTACATTTTGTGGCAATGTCCTTATATGAAGAAATTTGACATCAGATATGCCACATGCTTTCTGGTGCTTTCCTTCTCTCTGCTGGATCCTTCAAAATCAAGATCCACCCATTTTAGTGTATTATTGGTTTTCATATTATGCTTGTGTTCCTTTTTTATGTAATGGCAAAGGAACTTAATAAATGTGCCGAGATAAATGAGCTTGCATAATTTGGAAATGATCTTTATCCCAGTTGTTTTTATAAGCTACTTAAAGTTGGGACACTTTTAGTTTGGGAGTGTTTACATAGTTTCCTTGTTCTTTTGACCATCTGCACTATTGTATATAACCTGTATAACACTAACAAAAGTTAGCTTTAATGTTAGCTTTGACAATTAGTTCTATATTACTTATGAAAAGCATATCTCATGTATTTTTCTGTGTATATGTACATAAGCCTTAATTTCCTAACCTCTTGAAAAGGAGAATCAGAATATTATGAGGATGAAATTAGAATATTCAACTTAAGTACTATGTCACACATAGTAAGTTAACTATGCCTATGGCAATTAAATGACCACATCCAATTAATTCAATACTGGATAACAGCCTATGATGTTTTAGATATTAGCATCAGTACTGGTCCTGCTGATCAGAAGTACACTACTTTCACCTCTAATTAGCTGATTTCAGCAAATCTGTCACTTGGAATCTTTGTCATTTTACCTAAGGCTTTGATTACTGTTAGAATAAAGCACTTTTGGAAGAGTTAATACTTCAGGTCCTCAGTGTAAATAGATTCTGAAAGCCTATTATGATGATGCAGGGTGATGAGAAAAGGAGGAAACTCTGTTCACCAGTAGAAAAGGAGATGGAGAAATTGGAAATAATGGGAGTAAAGGAGGACTTCAAATGTGAGCTTTCACATATTTCTTTCAAAGATTTAGAATAAACTTAACATGAAAACACATACACATACCAGTTATGAAACTAATTTGCAACTAAAAATGAAAAGTAGTGGTATAATATCTAAATTATAGGTGCTACAGCTAAAATGTCACACACAAAAAAGCAAAATAAATATAAATGAATTTTGGCACCTAGTGGGTTTATAAAATCAACATAGTCTGGCTGTTAACCAGGAACCATATATGACCTGTCTGTGCATGATGAAAATAAAGCAGCCCTATTTAATCTCTATAGTTGGCATGATAAGATTGCAATCATAATACCAGGGAAACATTTTTATTTTCCTGGGTGTAAGTGATTAACTTTCATTTCTGTAGCACTTTAAATATATTATTGCTTTATTCAGTAATTTAATCATTCATTTATTTAATATTTAGACAGTGTCAAGGAAGCACAAATGACCAATAAAAATATTAAAAGACACTCAACTTTACTATTCATGAAGGGAGAATAAACATAGACAACAACGAGATACATATTTTATCCTTTGGGTATACAATAATATCAAGTAATTTTAGGGTTGGAGGGATTAGTATTTTTATACATTGCTCATAAAGTAGAACTCAATGTTGAGTTTTGGAGCACAATTAGGAAATACCTATGAAAATATAAATATGTACAACATTCAACCCAAAACCTTTTCCTGTTAGTCTATTAAAGAGAGACATTGCGGTAACAGGAGGAGTAGGGAGGAGCAGAAGGAGGAAGAACAGGGAAGGAAGGAAAGAAGGAAAACAATTACTGAAATATCTAAATATCTACCAATAGGGAAATGTTTAATGAACTATAAATATTCCATGTTTACTATACAGCAGTTAAGCAAAACTCAAAACTCTGATTTTTAAACCATGTAAAAACTGAAAAAACAAGCTGAATATAATATATACTGAGTGTTATCAGTTATATAAAACATGCACACAGTATATATTTTATGTATATTCTTAGATGTGTGTAAAAACTGATAAAGGATGTTTACTTCTGCTCTGAGGCTACATGTAGAGTGTTAATCAAAGGGGGCTCTTTCTCTATATTGATTAACCATATTCATATATTCTTTTGTTAATTAGAAGTAAATAAGTAAAATGAAATACATATGCGTTTTATAAAGCATCATCTAAAGTTAATATATTAGATTCTATTTGAAATAGAAGACATTGAACTTATCTTTCAATCATCACATTTACATTTAATCTTGTGCAAATTCTCCATTTGTTAAAAAGTTTAGTGTTGCTAGTTATTTTATTAGGAAGACAAAAGTCATATACATTTATTGTTTTGGTTTGAGTCTATCAATATTACCCAAATTACTGACCCAGAGATACATTGGATACAAGGCCCCTGCCTTGGCGTATGTAATAAGTGGATGTTCAGGGACCATGCAGAGCAAACAAAGTCTGCTGGGTGTCTTTATACCGCTCAGCCTCCCCACAACTCAGTCTAGCTGCAGAGTTGTCTAAAGGTAGTTACTGGCGCCAAGGCTGTTAAAGGAAAAGGAAAGTTTATAAGATGGGCTTCTTGAGGAAATCTTTGAAGATTATTTTCCAAATTCTTACCAATTTACTCAAAAAGAAATATTGGAAAATAGAACAATATATTTCCTGAACTATATGGGTAAATCAAAACGCTCAAATTTTCAAAGACATTTCATGTCAGAGTCTCCTTCTCCCATTTCCAATCTTTTTTTGTAAGAAAAGGATTTATTTCCTACTCTTAAAAGAAACTCAAGTCCTGACACCATTTCACTGCAAAATCAGAACCCCTGAAGTTCAAATGGATTTTGAACACAGTACAATGCATTCCAATATATTGATTCTCTTCTGGAGTCCTTTGACTGTAAAGCAAATATATATCTCCTTTGTTCATGAAAGAGTAGGCTAGCTATTGATATAAATTGTCACAATATATTTTGCCTTAACGTTTATTACACAATATGTACATTTTTTTGTACTAAGGTATAATTTCTTTCAAAATTGCTCTATTTCTGATATCTGTAGAATTTTCCTTTGGATATTAATTTATTTCCAACACTTGAATCTTAGCCTGTAATGCTAGCCCTGCTAGCTGAATCTCTAAACCTTTTATTTTGAAGATTAAATGTAATTTCAACTGGCCTGTACTGGTCTTTGTGGACAGTTATTTCAGTGTTTTCTTATCTTTGAATATTGGGAAAGCAGCCCATCAATAGCAGCTCCTTCTCCAAGTGACAGACACAATATTTTGCAGTGAATACATCCATTGCATACTACACCATCCATTACTTTATAGAATATATAAAAATTTTATATATTTACATATTGTTTTATAGTTGTTTGAGTCCAAGAAAAATATGAAGTATAGTATTCTAAGGTATAGTATTCTAGCTATTTTTCTTCATATGATCATAAAAAAGAACATAAAAGAAATATTAATGAGGATCAGAAATAATTCACCATATTACTATTTGGGGGGCAGGGAAGGGTCAATGGGTGTTGTGGTAAAACATTCACCGATATGTTTTTGTATACCAATAACATATAGAAGGTTTTGGTTCCTATAAAAAATTGTACATGTATGATTCTACTTTTCTAAAACTGAGTTTTTTTTTTTTAAATCGTTAAGTAAGGTATATGGACAAATAGGTGTTGGTTATTTAACTTTATATTTCCTGATAGGATAGTGAACAAAATTTTCCTTTACAGATATTTTCCAAAACCTGTTGAACTCTCTAAATTCCAAAATTCAAAATAACGTGAAATTAGTAAAGCAAACAAACAAAAATGTATCAGTTTTTCTCCCATCAATATATATTGAATGTACAGACTGTTAGCTGCTATCATAATGTAGATGAATGCTAGAGAGTCTCTGTTCATCCTATTCTGAAAAGATAGTCAAAATCATTGGGGAGGACACCATGTAGTCTGACATTTGCAATACAGTGAAATGAGAACAAGATGACAGAAGCATTAGAATTACAAGGAGCTTTCCTGGACTGGGGACAGCTGAGCACAAAGTTGTGGTTTGAGATTTTCTTCAATAATTAACATCTGAACTGAATTTTTAATTATTAGCAAGATTTAGTCATTTGAGGAGAATAGAAATGGGGAGTTGAAAATAGAAATGAATATATAAATATGTTAAAACCTGAGACCACATTGAAACTTCAGTAGAATATCAAAGATTTCAACATGAATGTTATGAAAGACTCAAGGAGTCTGGGTTACAGAAATAGACACTTTCCAGATGCCAAGCTATGGTAAGGGGAATGTGCATGGTGACCACAATGAGAAAAGAAAACTGTTCTGGACAAAATAGAAAGGTGTCTAGTAACTTTAATCATAGGTGAGATTACTCAGATATACAGTGTAGAAAATCCTCCTACATCTTGAGCAAGTCTATTTTCATTGCTTCAGCAAGATTTATATAGAGTCCTGTTTTATGCCATGCTTTATATCTCATACCAAATCCAGTCTAGCAAATCTTAATGGCCTTAATCTTATGTCCAGTATATTATCAGTTCTCACTAAATGTACCACTTCCACACTAATACAAATCCCAATAAGATACCTACAGATTACTACAGTTATGTGCTATTGGTCCATCCATTTTTGTTTCTCCTCTCTTCTACTATTCTAATCCCTATAGGGGTGAAATGATTTTAAACCCCATCAGACCATGTAATAACTCTGCTAAAAACCTTTCAAAGATATTTCTCAGGGAGTATAGCCAAAATCTGTACAGATACTCATAAAGGACCTACACTTTTCTTATTGTCTCTTTAGTTCAGTGATCTATTACATTTCACCTCATTCACTCTTCTTGTACACATTGGCCTACTTGCCCCAGATTATTCACACCTGCCACTGCTCCTTTCCTGAACATAAATTTCCAAATCTGCTCTGGACTGTCAACTTTACTGTATTTCAAGTTTTTACACATCTTGGTGGAACAATTACCAATTACCAACCTATTAGGATTGCAAATTAGTGCCTTAAAGTTTAAAAAGTCAGGTGAGACACGCCCCCCAAACATGGCGGCAAACAGACGCTAGGATCAGGCTCTCCTACAAAAAATCGATTTATGGAGAAAAATATCCCTAACTTTGAGAGCTGTCTCAAAGAGAACCGGATACCCTACGCAATACAATCGACCCCGAGGGTGCTTTGGACT
Organism: Scalopus aquaticus; assembly: GCA_004024925.1. NCBI lineage: Eukaryota > Metazoa > Chordata > Mammalia > Eulipotyphla > Talpidae > Scalopus > Scalopus aquaticus. Next base: position 54,631 of record PVIJ01010972.1, read on the forward strand.
TAAAAATAAACTGAAGAGTCGGAGTAAAGAGAAGAGAGGGGACATCTAATCCCACACAAAGGAGGAGCAGAGAGGAGAGATGGGCAGACCAGCTTCCCCTGAGAGCCACAGAATACAAGGTTAGAAACTGCGGTGAGGTCGGAGGGCTCCGGCCAGCCGACTGAGAGCGCGACCCCCACTCCCCCACCCCATGACCCCCCTCTCTTCCCGGCGTGGCAGCCCTGAGGAGCAGGAAAGCGGGAGGGTCACTGTGTCCCATCCCCCACCTGGGGCTAGGTAACATCTCAAAGGGGAGAAAATCCAAGCAAGAAACATCCGCCACTGGCTGCTAGGTGATAGATTAGCCAGAAAAACCGGTTGGGCTGGAAAACCTCCTGCAGAGACCACTTCTTTCTGGAATTTAGAATGCAAATGAATAGGAGGGGAAGGATGGAATTTAAGGACTATTGACTGACAATCCCCAAAACCCCTCCCATACCTGTTGCAAAAAAAAATCTCCAGCATGGAATTTAAGGACTATTGACTGACAATCCCCCAAACCCCTCCCATACCTGTTGCTGAATAAAAAAAAATCTCCTGTTGATAAACTCTCTGGCCACACCCTCCCCTGCAAAGTGTCAGCATCTTGGCACACGGAGGGCAACAAAAAACAAACAAACAAACAAACAAAAAAAAGACCACAGCAGGTGGTAACACGGCCCAGCACTCGCCACCCCCTCCAACTTCTAGGCGGCTGCACACTGGCACCCTAGAAACTAGGTGAGGTGAAACGCTGATCAACAGCCACCCACAACCTCCAACCATGCACCCCTTCGTGGAGTAGCAGACCCCAAGCAGCAGAAAACAAACTAAGACCAGGAGCTCCCAGCTCCCCGCCCCACCAGACATAACCCCAGGGGCAGGAATAGCCCCAGGCAAACATCGGAGAAAAGGGGGGGAGAGGGGAGAAAGAATAGAAAGACTCCCAGCAAGGACTAATGACAGCAGCAACAATGAGACAACAACATATGTCACTGGAAAGGAGGGGCTGAACCCCAGCAGGGGACCCAACCAGAAACCCCAGAACCTAAGATCAAAAGGACTACAGAACTCCAAATTCGCATCTCCCCAATATGTTATTTTCTTTATTATTATTTTTTATTTTTTACTAGTTTATTATTATTATCCCTTTTATTCTCTTTATTATTATTTTATTTCATTTTTTACTATTTTATTATTATTATCCCACCCCCTTTTTTTTTAACTTTTAACTTACCTTTTTCTCTTGGTCCTTCATTCCTACTTTTCTTCATCTCCATTCCCCTTTTCTTTCCTCTCCCTGTTTTTTTTCCTCTTTTCCCCTTCCTCTCTTTTCTCTTTTCTTTCTCTTTTACTACAAACCACCCCTTCATCTTCCCTAATTAAACTCGGAACTGGAAACACAATGGAGACACGCCACGAGAACACAAAAATTCAACAAAGAAAAATAAGAAAATCCAGAAGCTATCTAGTCACAGCCAAGGCAACTCAGACACTAGGGAACCACAAACACTCCTGAGCAAGTAAAACCAGAAGTCATGCCCGCCAGCACCAGTGGAAAACTACGAACAGAGCAAAGCAGAAAACCAACAATGGGAAAGAAAAAAGTCACAAATGATCCTAGAAACAATACACCACAAAAATAAAATCCCTCTCCAGAACCCATTAATATGGACATAGAAGATTACATCCACCTAACAGATAAAGACTTCAAAATAGCCATCACAAAAAAATTGATAGAATTAAATGAAAAGAACAAAGAACTGAGGGATATAAACAAAGAACTGAGGAATGAGAATGACTACATAAAGACGAAATTAAAGGAACTGGAAGATTTAAAAACATTAGTAGAGGAGCTAAAGAAATCCAGAGAAAGCCAAAAAAGTGAATTAAAAGATATGCAGGGAAGAATAAGCACTCTGGAAGATAATGATACTAACAGAATCAAGGCAGAAAAGGAAAGAGAAAAACAAAGGAAAAAGAATGAGGAAAAGCTTCGAGAATTATCTGACACCATGAAAAAAGGAAACATCAGAATCATAGGAATCCCAGAAGGAGGAGAGACAAAGGAACAGAGAAACTTTTCAAGGAGATAATTGAATAGAACTTCCCAAACATGAAAAAGGAAACAAAAATTGACATACAGGAAGCCAGACGATCTCCATATTATTACAACGAAAGAAAAAAAAATTGCAAGACATATGATAGCAAAACTATCTAGAATTCAAGACAAGCAAAATATACTGAAAATGATGAGGGCAAAGAAACAAATAACCTATAAAGGAAAGCCAATCAGGCTGACATCAGATTTCTCTGAAGAAACACTACAGGCAAGAAGAGATTGGAGGGACATATATAACACACTACATGCCAACAAATGTCAACCAAAAATACTCTACCCTGCAAAGCTCTCATTCCTTTATGAAGAAAAAACATGGACCTTTTCCGACAAACAGAAACTACAGAAATTCATCACTACCAAACCCCCACTCCAAAGAATATTAGAAGAAGTCATGAAGACAAAACCAACAGAAGAAAGACCAGGAAACACAGAATAAGGTAAGAAGTAGAACCATAAAAGAGTAAAC
>PVIJ01010973.1:0-57241 GCA_004024925.1 Scalopus aquaticus
TATAGTCCTGTTATAGGTGAAACCATTCGATATTTTTCTTTTTCTTTCTGGCTTATTTCACTGAGTATGATTCCCTCTAATTACATCCATGTCGCTGCAAATTGCATGTGTTTATCTTCTTTGAATGCTGAATAGTATTCCATTGTGTATATGTACCACATCTTCTGGATCCAATCATCTATTTTTGGACATCTGGGTTGCTTCCATACCTTTGCTATTGTGAATGGCCATTCACATTCCACACTTTACTATCAGGGAATCTAACGGCCAAAAGTGTGCTGCTTTGCCAGTTCAGACAACTAAATATCCACAACCACACAGTCTTTCCACTACAGTGAGAATATCTATGGTGGCATGGGAATGTGTCAACATTCTCGCTCCTTCTCTAGCTTATAAAAGAAAAGATGTCATTAAGATTTCAAGTTTGCAAACCAAGTGGAAGACTAAACAGTTGTAGACTAAAATGAAGATTTAGAGTGAGCTATGAAATCAAACTTGAGACTAAAAGAAGACCTTGTCCTTTACTGGTGAAATCCATGAAAGTTCACCATTGGTTCTAGCCAGAAACAACATCCTTAACTTCCATTACAAATCTTTCAATAGGAATGAAGTAATAAGATCCCAAACTATAGTAGTTAATTGGATCTTAGATGACACCAAGGTTAACATCTACCATTATTTTATGTAACTTATGAAAACATACCATTTTAAAAACAATAACATACTATCAATTACAAGAACCCAATTTCACAAATGTCATATATAATATGCAAAGTTATTCTATTAAATTTTTTAAAAGGTAGCATTTGTTACTTGAAGTTGCACCAGTATTTCTTGATAGAAAGATCCCAAACTGAGAAGAGTTTTTCAGTTTTGTTGCAATGTTAGACTTGATCTTACCTCTTCTTTTTATATACTATTTCCACCAAATCAGCCACCTTTGGGCAATGAATTTAAAGCAATAGAGGAAGTCCTGGCTAGGGAAGAAAAGCCTCATTCCTAGTCAATATCTCTGCCCAAACATACAGTGATTCCTTTGAGAAGAATGTTCTCTCATTTCCATTCTTAGAGGCTGGTGCCTTTGACAGGAATAGACACCTAGCAATTCTGCCAATTCAGCCAGGCTGTGCTACCTTTAGTGTTCTGGAAAAGTAAATAGTTGTCAACACCATTTTGTTAATTTTACTAATCAGAACAGTCAGAAGCCTACAAAACTATTCAATTACAAGCATTAATACAACAGTAATAACAGCAATAACAATAACTCTTGTTAACAGAACATCGAGGGGAAAATGTTTATAACATTTTATTGCAAACAATGAAGAAACATGGGATTTCAAAGTGGAATTGGTATTTCCATTGGACTCCACTAAACCAAGATGTGCAAGATCATTTTTGACACCCAAATCTCCTTTTGAGAAAGCAGAAAATCGAAGTTGATAATGAGGTCAAAATACAGAAGAAACTGAATTTACTTTTTTTTTTTTTTTGGTATGGTATCCACTGTATATATGTAGCTTTCTTAGAATTTTTTAAACATATTTTTGTCTTTTCCTCTATTTACAGAGAAGCATTTTCTTTCTTCTAGCGATCATATGGATACTTAATTTCTTCTATACCATCTCGATCTATAAAGCCTGCACTGGAAATAGATTATCTTATGATCTGATGAAAAATAGTTGGTGTAGCAAATATGCTTTTATGATGTTGTTCTTTTTTTTTTTTTTAATGCAAAGATTCCCAATAGGCCTACCAACTGAACTGTTCTGGTCATGAAACATTACCTTCTCAGCATGTGGTATGCCCATCAGCAGAAAAGTAGTAAAGAAGAACAGACTAACTTTATTTATTACATTTGCATTGCCTACAAAGCCATTTACTTAATGGATGAGTCTCATTAGCAGTCCTACCACAATATAAAGAATACAATGATGTGTTTCATAGGTTCATTAAAATAATATTTCAAAGAAGTCATTAGAGAAAAAAAGAAGCTAAAGATTTAACAGACAGTAAGTTGTCTGCAAATAAATGAGATGGAACCAACATGTTTTCAAGTAAGTTAAGAAACATGTTTACAAATATATTACAGCCATTAAAAAAGGAAGCATCAACTTAGCAAGTGCTGGGGGGACAATTACTCATGCAATTTACTAAAACAAAACTGTAACACTTTCACATCAACAGCTATTGTGGATGCAAACGACCGTAGGTATTAAAAAAAAAAAAATGTGTCTTAAGAAAGAAAATTCATTTTCAGCCCCAAAATAATTCTTTTGTTTGAAGCAAAATTTAAAACATTCAATTCTGTCTTTCGATCACTACTATTTTTTGCACACACTTTTGTGTTATTTACCCCAATTCTGACTATTCTTTCAAAAAAAGAAAATCAAAGTAAGTTGGCAAGATGAATAATCGTGTGAAGAGACTCTCCACCAAGAAAAACTATGTCTATTTATAATGTTGCATTCAAAATACAAAGTCTATACAGTCTTTATTCTCTAATCAGACCTAAAGTTTTGGTAAATACTTGTTCAAAAATAAATGCATCAATGAATGAACAACAACAAAAAAAAAAACATTTACTTAACCTAAGAAAATGTTTTAATTACTTTTGCTTGATTAATTTTATGGATCACTATTTCCAATGTTGAGTAAAATAATAAACAGTTTCATATGGTATATTTCCGATAAATGTGAAGGCTTATCACATATAATAGTGCCAAATTTTCTCTAAGGTTAGGGATAATTTCATAACTGATTTTCATGGTTTTTTTAAAATAGTATTATTTTCTATAACAATAAATTTTGTAAGATTTTTTACTGTATTATGCATAAATTCATTGTATTTAAAAGTAATATTATTACAGTTTATGGCTATAGACTAATCTTATTAATCATTCCCTATTTGATGACTGGACATTTCACAAATTTTGCTATTATAAGCAATGGTGCAAGGGCTTAATTCTACAGTTTTGAAAAATCAAATAAAGTTATACATCTAGAAGTTATACACAGTACATCTAGAATTTTTAAACAAGTCATGAGTGCAAAACTTATGGTAGATAGCAAGGATGACCCCATGTGATTTTGCAGCATCCTCACACTAGATGATCTATGTTACCCTTAGATGCTAGGTTGAACCGTATGACTTCATTTGGTTAGTTGGATATTAACAAATGTGGCTCAGAAATAGGCTGGAAAAACATCTGTGTGATTTTGTTTGCACCCTCCCCTTTTGCCATCAGCATGAAGATATGCCTAGGCTATGTTGTTGGAGATAAAAATATTTAGAACAGAGTTGAGTTACTCTAGTCATGGATAGCCTAGGTGAGCCTAGATCATCCCACAGCCAACCAACCCCAAATAGTTGAATGAATGTAGCCAAGTTCATCAGGGTTGCTTAGGTGGCCCCAGCGGACTTGCCACGTATACATAAACAATAAGCTTTACTGCAATGTCTCACTACTTGATATCCAACATATTCATGCATAAGCTCTGTAGTATGACTGACTCCCAACAGAAGAACCAGGTTTCATAAAGTCAAACTAGTACCAAGTTTTATCAAAATAATTAAGAAATAGTAATCTTTAAAAGAAAAACAGAAAATGAATAACAAAGATTTAATGCAGTCTCCATTTTGAAGTGTTGAAAGCTAACACAACAAAGCACATCAACCACTAAATTTACCTCACAAGTTGCTTATTGTCAACCTCTGCTCTTGGTACTGACAAAGCTCTCTGATCCTAAATTGCTTATAAATTTTGTGAGACAGATAAACGAATAGTGCATCCCATAAAATAAGTGGAAACTGTCATATCTCAATGTTTATAATGTGGGTAAATATTAAAAACATGGATTTCTAAATGTCTTTTAGAATGCTTACTTAAGAGTTAAAAAGCTGACCACTTCCTACAATTAAGGAGTGCAATATCTATTTTAAAAATATGTAACAGAAAAGCAGCCACATTCCAAAGGATTCATCACATGTCTAACTTTTTCTGGGGATACTAAAATTGAAAATTATGAATGTTGCTTTGGATAAACAGTTTTTTCATAAACTAAAGACTTTAGAAAGCACAATTTCTTGAGAAAAAGCAAAAGAATTCAAAAATTTGTTTTTCTTTTAAGCTTTATCACAGCTTGGACAATCTTTTTCAAAGAAAGAGCAATAAAAAAAGAGAATATAAATCCAAACACTAACTATATAAGGTAACATGTTAGAAACCTTATATTACTGCCATATTTATGCCTGATGTCACATAATCTCTTTTAGATTATCAGTTTCCTGAAGATAACACCTGGTTATAATGACATCTGTTCTCCAAAGTACTTAAAATTCCCTGATTCATTCTATTCGCGTGGTTCCAACTACTAAAATAAGGCAATGTAAGCCATTATTCTTATAAAACAGCAGTTGTTACTGGTGTAGTAGACACTTACCTAAAAGACTGTGAGTAATGAGTATGTTCTATAGAAAGAAAATTAATAGATATTTCAGTTCATAAATCTGTATCAACAGCAGGGGTGAAATGATCAAGGACCACAGTAAAAATAATAATGCCAGTTGGGACTGTATAACCAACTGTCCTGTGGTGTCTATCTCAAATGCCTGAAGAGGATAAAGCAGGTCCTCTAAACAGAGTAGACCTGATTTCACAACATGTATGCACTGGATTTTTGGGCAGTGGAGATGGCAGTTGACTCAACTGAAAAATGTGTTTCTTACTAAGCCCTAGTCAATATTTCCATGCTGGAAAGTATAGCAGTGAGCTACTACAGCTTTCTATTTTTCAAAATGAAACTAGAAGTATAAAATTTTATGTATTATTGCCAAATTTTTAAATATCACATTTTGTAAAGCCATTATATAGGACAAATAAGACACATGCTTAAGCATCTATGCTCCCCAAGAGGTGGTGCCACTGTTATTCCTGGCAAGAAAGCTAAAAGGAAACAAGAGATGTTTCTTCCACTTTCTCCTTCCCTACATTTTACCAATAGTAGCTCCTAAAGTATGGTTCAAAAACATTGTTGTGCCTCTACCTCTTTGACCTCCTTTATGTGAGGGGGCGATCTGTGACTTGCTTCTGATAGAATGTGTTATGATGACATGCTGTTATTTCTATGATAGTGCTATGTTATGTAAGACTGTGTTGTCACCAGACTCTTCACTTCTGTCCTCTGTAGACTTTGAAGAAGCAAGCTGCCCTGGATTCTCCAACCACACAAAAAAGAATTTTGTCAACAATCTATGGGAATCTGAAAGTCAATCATTTCCCAGTTCCGATGTTGAGACCATTGCCAACAGAAACCTCGCTTTCAGACTGTTACAACAATGAAGCAGAAAACCTGTGTAAATTATACCTGAGTTTCTGACCCACATAAAGACAGTGAAAATGTTGTTTTACACCATGTTTGGCATAATTTGTAACATAGAAATAGGACACCAATGCAAGGGATTTGCCTCAAAATGAAAATCAATGACGTTACTAGGCAAGTTGTTCAGTTGATATTTATTTGCTCTTTATAACAAATCTTCCACAGTGAAGGAAGCAATACAATGAATTAAATTCTAGTTCAAGCCTCCTTATCTCATAGCAGACCAATCCTTTGAACATCTAATCCAATCTCTATCACTTCACTCCCTGTCTTGTATTGCTTCTTCAAATAATTTTAGTCCTACCCACTGGAGTAACTGCTGTTTGAGATCAGGGATCAGAGCTCTTAATTTTTCTATTTATAGCATGTAGGACAGTGCCCTGCCCATAATAGATGCTCAGTAAATGCTAAGTGACAGGTAAATAAATGAATTCTATTACCCAAGGCTGAACAAGAGGTAAGAGAACCATTTTAACTATGATGAGGCCACAACAAGCTTGATAATGAAGGCAAAAATATGCTGAGAGGTTTGAAACACAAAATCTGTTAGCAGTGAGTGAGCCTGAGGCAGGGGTCTTCAAAGGTAGAAAATTTATATAGAACAATAGGAAACACATGTTAAAATTGGAAGGAGAATCATAGGTACCTACTATACCCAGATGTTAAGTTCTTTCATATGTTGCTTGAAGCAGTAGCATATTATTAACTCACATCCAATAAAAAGAACTAAGCTTTTTCTAAATCATTTTTTCTTAAGGGAGCTCCCTCTGGTCAGAATGGTCCTACAAGTCAGCGAGGGAGATTAATTTATCCATGCACTCCTTCCTTGGAGATCAATTTCATAAAAAGCAACAGATGGTTTGCTAGACAATCTTAACTTTCACTTGAAAAACTGATTTTTATAAATGCCTGTTCTTCCCATTTATTTCAGTGGTTTACCAGGAGAAATTTGAAATCATTCCTCCTAAAGAAACATTATGGTGATCTTAATATTATTCTATTTACCATTCCCTCTATGACTCCTTTAGTGATTTTACCTATTTCTTCTGAAGGACAATGAAGATTTACTGATTAAAAAAATGAAATCCTCTGTTCCTTTCTCCATCCAACCCCTCCATCTCCATCATCTCTTTAATATCAACTAAACTAAATCTCTTTAATGTTGTGCTCTCATTCATTCTCTCTCTCTCTCTCTCTCTCTCTCTCTCTCTCTCTCTCTCTCTCTCTCAATCCTAGCCTCCCTACCTCACTCCCTCCCTCCCTCCACTGTATTCTCATATCCATATTTGGTCAATAAAAGATTAAATGTCTGGATGATTTTTATAACTATCCACAATATACTTGCAGTTAAATGCATGACCAAACATATCTCTATTAAGAAGACTTAAGACTGAAAACTGCCAAAGGCAGTTCTTCCTCATCCCCTAGAGTAGACAGAGCACAGAACACAGAGTGGCAGATATTTCCTATACCTCCTCATGCTGGTGAATCTAAAATCTAAATTATTGTTCACCCAATCATGTAGAAAATAAATTATTAAGCATGAATATTGCTTAGCATAATAATTTTAATCAAACAAAAAAGAAATGTTTTTGTCTTATAAACATGACATTTTGTAAGCATGGATTTCAATACAAAAAGATATTACAGATTAATAATAATGAAGTCAACTCTGTAGAAATGAGATGAGTAAAGAAAACAAAAGACAACTCACAAAAGAAAAATATTTGAGCAGCTGAAAATAAGGGTGTCTCAATAAACAAAAATTCAAAGTAAAATAAGACATTATATTCACTGTTAAGATTGCAAAGATTTTTAAAATTATAAGAAGAAGAGTGCAAGGAAATGGATATTCATACAGAGGTGGTAGGCCTGGTAGATTTTTTGGAAAGCAATTTGATAGTATACAGCAAAGATTTTAAATTTTATACCTTTATCTTAACTATTCTACTACTAGGAGTATGAAGTAAATAACAAGATGCCAAGATATGAATCTATATCTATAGATACATATCTATAGAGATAGATAGATAGACAGATAGACAGATAGATAGATACACACATAGACAGTAGATTTTTTCTATCGCAAAGATGGGCTAAATTAATGTAAATGTCCCATAATGCAGAATTGGTCATATCAAGTATAGTTAATGATAAAATATACTACTGCTATGGATAAAGTTTTTTAATAACATGTGACATGCTTATAACACACTAAGCAGAATAGAAGCAGATACTAGATATTGTTTTAAATGCAATTACTATTGAATTTTTACAATGTATATAAATGTATAGGGGAAAAATTTGGTCATTAAAATGGCATTAATAGCTATCTGTGAAAAGCAGACTTATCAGTGACTTATTCTTTTTATTACTTTACACTATTCCTCTCCAAGTATGAATTAGATTCAGAAAAATGATAAAAATCTAAGACACAGGATTGGAATGGGTACACTTCCTATATCCTGCTAAGTACAGACTTGGTTTTAACAATATTTCTTTAAGTTCAAACAAAAGATGGTTAACCACAAAGCCTCAAGCCAATCTCAGTTATCATTTCATTCTATAAATATCAATTAAGACTTTTCACAGGATGTGAAGAAACAGAGAAAGAATAGTTAGCAGAACAAGAATCCAGTACAAGTTAAGTCACATTTACCAAATTTAATTCTAATTATAGGTTCACTTTAAAGATCAAAGGTTCAAGTTATTTTGCATTAATGAGAGGATTGTTTATTGAAGAGAGAATATGAAAAACAACTCTAAATGAAAACCAATTAATTCAACCAGGTTTTTAAATGTCAGCAGATACAGGTTTCTTCAAATTATCCAGGTCTAGCAGTTTGTACCTGATTTTGCTTAACTCTACTAAATTCATAACAGCATTATAAGCATTATAAGAGAAACAGTACTGCACTTCATTCCTGCTATTCTTCAGTAATTTTTTAGTGCCTATAAAAGTATATTCAATTTTGATCACAATTTTGGCAAGGTAAGAGATGATGCTCCTATAATCCCTTCAGTCCTAGGGGGTCTTACTGGTTATCTTTAAACGTCACCATTGAGGGCCTCCCTGGTGGCCAAGCGGTTAAGCGCTGTGCTGTGGGCCTGTCGGCAGCGGCAACGTAAGTTCGATGCCCAGCCAGGGAGATTCCCACATGGCGTGGCAGACCTCTCCTGCTTTGCCCGCTGCACCCCTCAGCAATGTATTTCAGCCAATCTGCCTATTCTGTTCCCACTCTGTCTCTGGTGAACCCTCTCACCACCCCACGCCTCTGGCCTGTACCCCAGCTTGTATGCATAAATAAATAAATCTTTTAAAAATAAATAAATAAACATCACCATTGAAGTTATGGTTTAATTATAGATCAGTAACCTATAGCTAGGATTTAAAAGAATATTAGGATATAAATCCATGTAATTTGCAGTGAATTAAATGCTCTGTATTTGTTAATATTTCAGTTAAACAAAATAATGGTAAATTAGTCATATTGTGTGTCAAATGAAACACACACACTCACACACTGAATAAACGGCATTTGTTCTCAAAGGATTTTGTCAAAATCTCCATTCACTTGTCATATAACACTGGAATAAAATGATCACATTAATTACCAGAAGCAAGTTTCACTCCTCAATTTACAAGCTTCCCATTTTATTCTATAAATTCTTAGCTGTCACAGACTCAGAAAATTATTACTGTCATCAATAGGAAGATTGTTTTAGTGGTACAGATGGCTGTCCTTTTATAGGCCAACTTAATGACTTGTTCTTATCTAATCTGTCATCTGTTATTTGGTTGTCATTATGAACTTTTTGGGTTTCATATCAATCAATTTTCCATGTTTACTAAACAGATGGCTTTATTTTAAAAAAAGAAAAGCAAGAAAATGACATTAAATTTTTTTTGCAAAAAAAATACCAAAGCTACATACACTTTTAAATGTGTATAAATGAAATTAAAATTATTATTAAAAAATAAATTGGAAGACAAAGTAAAATAGATTTGAAAACTCAATGGACATGCAAAGAAATAATCAGTAGCATCTGTCTACATCTAGAATATATCACCTAAAAATTGGGATAGCTTTTTCTTCAAATTTTATCACGATTTTTTAAAAGTCAGTTCTGACAAATAGATATGACAAATGTCAACTGACATTGATTCAGAAGCTCCTTATGTTGTAATTCACAGGTGTACCTCTTTTGTCTGTTGTTTATAATCTTTAGAGTAGGTAATTACATAAATATTTTCAGTTAGTGAAAATTATTCATTACTTTGTCATCCTTAAGGCGCTTTTGTTTAATCACCGGGTTATTATCAAATTGACACCCAAACTCAAGAAGTATAATGATAAGAGAAATGTCTTACATCAAGAGATTGCCGTTCAGAAAAGAGTTCAATGTGCCATTGATGAGCACAGTAATTCATGCTGTCCTAGACAAAGAGCTTGATAGTTATAAGAAACTTAAGACGTATTGTGAAATAACTTTACATTTATGACACTGAATTTAATTGTGTGTGTGTGTCTATGTTCATTCAGGAGAGATACATACCAACAGACAGGATTTGCTTTATCCATCCCTAATACTGCTGCAAAGGTTACAGAGAAGAGCCTTCTGGTAAATGTACAAAAAAAATACCAGAAATAGTTCTCCAGTGTTATTGTGAGACATACTGCACTGAAACATTCTTTAGGGGAAAGATTGATTCATTAAACTTAATATCCTTCACTGTATACTGGATGTAATAGCTACTTCCTAAATATTTGTGGTTTCAATTAAGTTAAAATGTTCTAGAGACAGAACACATTTTGGAGAATAGTCTAAGCATGTGCTTCCTTTCCAATATTCCTCCTCGTTTGAGATTTTAACACTAGAGATAAATTTTGCCAAGGAATTTACATTCCTTAGCTAGGCATTGTTATGTTCTATTAACTTGCCATAAGTAAAAAAAAAAAAAAAAAAAAAGGACCATAATCAGAACGAAGAAGGGTGGGGAAGAGAAAAGCAAAAAGGAAAATAATTTTATTCCTTCTGCTCACTTGGTACAGGGTTCCTATGTCTTCCCTATATTAAGACATAAATAACACTGAATTAGAAAAATTGAACAACTATTAGTGTAAATTTTAGAAAAGAAATTAAGAGCATAACATTCTGATAGAAACTAAATCAGCTTTAATATAGGAGAGGGCACAGTTTAAAAAAAAAAGATCAATAAACACTGGTAAGTTAAGAGAGAGGAGGATGATAATAATACAAGTACAATATGACAGGTCTAGACTGCCTGGTGCTCATTTACTACTTTGCCAGCCCCATGGATTTATTGTGCAGCAATCAAGAATACAAGCTCTTAAGGCAGAACTTGGTTTATAACTGTGATTATAACTAAGGTCCTTCCTTGTCTATAATTTTAGCTGTAAGTCCTTGGGGAAATTAATCATCTTCTTTGTGTCTGACTGTCCTCATTTGTAAAATGAAATAACAATAGAACTAACTCATGGAATTGATGAAAGATTCGAGCTAAATGATAAATGCTGTAAATGCTCAATATATAATAGTTGTTTGTTTGTATCTGTAATGTGTGTTGCAAAAGTCACATGTAGTTGCAACAGCCACTACATTTACGGGATTTGTAAGTCTTTCTGTCCAAGTTATGGAACAAAAAACAAAAGGTCATTACATCACAGGTAGAATCCTACTGGTGTATACTTAGTACACACTGGGACATAGGAAGTGTTCCGTAAGGGCAGATCAAATAAGGTGGGTTATAGCAAAGTACCAAGAAATCTCCCCTCAAGAGTCCTGGTTAAGAACTACACAGCAGAGATATTACCACTTCATAGAACTAAGCAGTCTGAATTAACTTCAAGGTACCTGGACAACAAAACAGGAAGTAAATTTAACAAGTACATTGTCATTGCTTTAAGTGTTAACATATCTCTTCTGAATTTTTTGGCAGTCCATGGTCCCTTCACTATAACAACCCATATACATTACTAGTCTTCAACCAAGGACACAGGAGGAAAAAGTTCTCATGTTCATTACCTGGGCCTTCTCTTCTTCTTGATTGGCCACCTCATCTCCATTGACCCAAGCACTGAATGTCAGATCTCTTGGCTTCAAAATGAATTTACAGTCAAATTATCCCCCAAACTTACTCATTTCTAATTCTTTATCTCTATTTTATTAGATACAACCCAAATCTAAGTCTAAACTTTCATAAAATTTGATCCTCCCCATTATTAATTTTTCTCCCACCAACCCAACTCACCCTACATCCCACTACCTCATCTTTTTTAGAATACTGACCTGTAACGAGGGTTCCCTGTGTCCAACTACCCATTCATTCATTCATTCATTCATTCATTCATTCATTCATTCAATAAAGGGTTATTGAATATCTACCAAATACCAAATCCTAAGGTATGTACCAGAGACACAAACATGAATAAATCATGCTCTTGAGTAGAAGTGAGCAAATATAAATTATAATAAACTGCCGCAAACAAGAGATAGAAATGTGGAAACTAACTTTGTAGAATGAATAGGAAAAAATCTCAGAGACAACACTATATCTGAGCAGCCTCTCAAGATTATAAGATGTGTTTTTAGGAAAGAATAGAGAAGAACACCCTTTTTTCTGTTGGATAGTACAAAAGAAAAAAAAACAACAACTATATTTTATATATAAAAGATGCACCCACTCACGCCCTAAAGTTTAATGGAATCATTGCTGGATTAAGTTTATAACTGAGTGATTACCTAGGCTGCAAAAAGATTTCCCCCAGGTAGTACAAAGGACAGGTTCTTCACCGAAGATGCAAAAGTAACTACTAAGAGTTCCTTTGGGCAACTATTAGGTGGGATCAAATTAATCTCTCTGACCATTTTTTTTTTTGGTTGATTTTTAGTCCTAAAGAAACTACCAGGTGTGAGCTGTATATTCCTTACAGAGAGGGACAGGGCCTTCTCTGTTCCCCCATCACCTACACAATGTCTGCCATTTCAGCGTTAAACAAATTTATCATGGGAGAAAAAAGTAAATGATATGTACATTCTATGCAAATATAGTGTCATCACATAAGTAACTGAGGTTGAGTACCTGACTATTCACTAGTATATCCAGTTTTATAACTCTTCTTCACCAACAAAATTTAGATCATATTGCATTCCTTATAAGGTAGTATTGAGAGATAAACAGGGTAAGGCATGCAAAACACCTAATGGCCATTTAATAAATCAATGAAATTTCAAATAAAAGCAAGAACAGGCGCCTCCCTGGTGGCGCAGCGGTTGGGCACTGCGCTGTGGAGCTGTTGGCAGCGGCGACACAAGTTCGCCCAGCTGGGGAGAATTCCGCATGGCATGGCAGACCTCTCCTGCCTCGCCCACTGCTCCCCTCAGCAGTGTATTTCTGTCGATCTGCCTGTGCTGTTCCCTGCTCTGTCTCTGGTGAACCCTCTCGCAGCCCCACACTTCTGGCCTGTACCCCAGCTTGTATACATAAATAAATATTAAAAAAAAAAAGCAAGAACAAATGCACAAGCAAAACAAAACTACACTCAATAACAAAAAATGGTTATGAGAAGGAAATGGGAAATCTCATGGGTAAATCTGGGTAAAGGGATCAAATGTTGGGAAGGACAGAAACTAGACTTTTGGTGGTGAACATAATATAGTGTGTAGATGTTTGTATATAAGGCTGTGTACCTGAAACTATATATTATAAACAAATATTATTTTAATAAAACTATTTTAGTTACCCCTTTTAGAAAAAAAAAACAAAAATTAAACAATGATAGTTGCAAATAGCCTCAGAAGGAAATCCTAGCTTCTCAGGAAGTTCCTTCTATTTACTAAGAATTGAAAAGAAAGATAATATTTTGTCCAAATTTAGGTGATAGCTTGAGAAGCAAAGTGGATGACAGATAAATGTCTTCAGGGAAGGTGATGCAAAAGAAACAGGTGAGAATCCCAAATTCTATTGTCCAAAAAAAAAGACTCACTATTTTCTTCTCTAAATGAATGATACTCTCATCTATGCCAGCAACATTAGAGCTATCCTTCCCACCGTATTCCCCCTATTTATTCCCCACTCAGTCACTCACCAAGTCCAAGTGGTATAAATGTAAATGAAGTTTTAAGGGAAATTTATGTACATTGTTTGTCATCCTTAATGAATCTACATGGCAACATGGAAAACTGCTTAACTTTTGAAAACAAATCAAATCATGCTATTGCTCTGACTGTAAATAGATTAATAGCTAATTGTTTGAGCCAGACACTTCATTAAGTGCTTTACATGAGACTCATTTACTTCCTACAAAGACACATATACCATTTTGATCCCCATTTTACAGATGAGTAAATTTGAAGAGATAGAAAAGTTAAGTTGTGTTTCAAAGGTTATACAGCTAATATATACATGGCAGCTAGAATCCGATGCAAATGGACCCTGACTACATCACTGGGTTGGATACCTTCTGTCCTCATTTCCCTTTCCTCTCCTTCTACAGACTAGGCAGGTCTCCTAACTGCCCTCTTTCATCCTGCTCTGTGCTCCAGGAGAGTGGCCTCTCTGGACTACACCAAAAGGTTCCCTGGCTCTCTTTGCTTCAGATTGAGTTTGATTGGTAGAGACTCTAGACAGAAAATGGGAAGAAGAGAAGGCAGTGGGTAGAATATTTCTTTTGATGCCCCCAAGGATTTGGTCTCTGTCAGACTTTCTCATCTGAAGGTCACAGTTCTCTGGGGTCAGGCTCTGTTCCATACTTGTCTCTTTTGTGGCTCCAACAAAATATTACCCTCCTTGTCACTTTAAGTCAAGGGATGGTAATATTTCTACTATTACTAATCCCAATTTATAGATTTTTCTGTGGTTATCTTATGTCCAAGTCACAACTTTGTAAATAATCCCTATTTGTTAAATAAACTCCCTTTGTAAATAAACCCTTCAGTTCATCCCGATTTGAATGTGTCATCTATTTCCTATTGAGACTCTAATATAGTCTTCCAAATACTGTTTTTGATCTAGCTGCATCTTAATACTGCTGTTCTCTAAACATTCTATGTTTTTCTACAACTCTATTCCTGTTCATTCCATGCTGCTTTTAAGAAAAAGGCTGTCCCACTCTTTCTGCTGGGTGATTCCTACTTGTCTTTAGTGAATCCTCAAGGTAGTTATTTCATTCAAACTTTCTTTGATTCCACCATAAGACAATTTAGGGACACCTTCCATCCTCTATAGATAACTACAATTTTGATGAAACGTCATATTATATACATATGAGGAATGGCCAAGTCTCATCACCTCCCACTACACTTGGTACCAGTGGATAAAAACAAATGATCACTGAATGTTTAAGTGAATATATTGTATTACATATGCTTTTTATTCAGTTCTTTGGTCAGTTCAACCCATCACATTGACTGCATTTAGCAAAATGGAGGATCATAAACCTATAATCAAAATACAAAATACTGAGGGCTCTGAAACTAGGATCTTTGTGTGAAACTAAAACCCAACATATATGGGCCTCCCTGGTGGCGCAGCGGTTAAGCGCTGCGCTGTGGAGCTGTCGGCAGCAGCAACACGAGTTTGACGCCCGGCCTGGGAAATTCCCACATGGTGTGGCAGACCTCTCCTGCCTCACCTGCTGCTCCCCTCAGCAGTGTATTTTGGTCGATCTGCCTGTTCTGTTCCCCACTCTGTCTCTGGTGAACCTCTCACCACCCCACACCTCTGGCCTGTACCCCAGCTTGCATGCATAAATAAAATAATCTTTAAAAATTATTAAAAATCACACAAGAGGAAGCAAATAGGATGCACTTTGAATCTAAGCTTGTAGGTCACATGCTTAATAACTTGATTTACTAAAAAATATATGTTAAACTATTGAAAAATAGGCTTTTTCAGTATTTCACTATAGTTACTGAGTATTAAATTCCAATACAATTCACTATTAAAAATTGATTTCAAAAACATGCATATATAACACATTAAAATAATAAGTGTCTGTTAAGTAATAATATAGTTCTTTTCTCGTACATAATTCATTTCCCATGTAGTTATTTCCAAAGAAGCTGCATTACTGTCAGAGACCCCTTTGTTCTTAGAAATTAGGAGGTCATCTATTACAGATCAAAATATCTAACACTTACATGTCGACTTCCATAGATTTAACATCATTCTTTGTTCTTAAGATCTATTAGTATGGTATGATTGCTCACGAAGTCAATTCTTAGTCAAGGATTTTTGAATGATTTGATCTTTGGATGTATAGTAATTTTAGCTTTCAATTACTCTAACTGTACAACTTTATTTCTCCTCTCAAGAAAACACATAACAATAAATATATGATATAACTGATTAACAGCTTATTCAATACAGCACACAACACTCATAGATGTTAATACCACTTTGAATTGTATTTAATATTTACAAATAATTGTTTATATTTAATGACCAAAATACTGGGTTCTAAATAGAACAATGTGAATAATATGGCAACTATTTCTTTATTAGTAAATGGCTATGGTTTGCCATCATTTATTTCCATTTCAGAAAATGATTCCTCAAGAAACCTCAAATTCCTTTTTTGTATAGAGCTGAACTTTTGTAAAGGAAGGACTACTTTCAGTTAACATACTGTATGTTAAGCAAATTGTATGTGATATCTCATTTCATCCTACAGCAACCCTATAAGACAAGGTCAGTAAGGCTAAGGGACCTGACAAAGGTCATATAGCTGACAAGCAACCTAGTCTCTGACACCCAACATCAGATTCTTGCCATTACATATCATGCTGTCTACCAATTTATGGGGAAACTACATATATGTGAAATGAAATTTTCACCTGATAGGTTCAACTTGGAATTCTTCACTGTTCCACTCATTATAACTGTCCTCTGAGGAGAGTCAGGGAGAAGAAAGGGAGAGAGTTTTCTGTTAGTCCATTTTCACTGATTGTCATCACTAGAGGTCTATTCTGTAAAGTAAACTCAACCTTCCCTTAACAATGCTAACTGCTAGTAGACCCTGGGCTGGCCCTTTCATTTTCACTCTCAGAGGATTAGTGTTCTTAATGTTGTATCATCAATTCTTTTCAATTAAGAAAGGTCCTATTTCTGCCTGGACATTCAGCTTCCAGACAAATGGTTTCAATTATCCAGGGTATGTTTCTCAATCAGTATCCAGTTCCCTGAAATAAAATAGCTAGAGTTCCTCAATGTCCCTCCAGAGCATTTTTTGAAAAGAATTCAAAGAACATTTCATTTTGATGAATTGTTTAGGGAATAAATTATTTTTATTGGAGGGAATATTCTATAGCTAATTCTGTTCCTTCTTAAAGACATAAGAGGTAGGAAAAATCAAAACTAAATCATTAAACAATAAATAAAACCTCTCAGATTATATTCTTAGCCAAAAATGAATTTGATGTATTTGAAGCACTTGATATGCTTATGAACATACTTACTTTGATTTATTAAACAAAATCATAATTAGCAATTTGAATTTTTACTGCTTATTGTTTGAAAAAAATTGTCCAATCTCCTTTAATAATTGAATTACAAGTTACACACAGTGAAATAGATTTAACAATGGATGAGTTTTGACAAATATATATACACACATAAAACCAAAACCTTAATCAAACTGTAGAACATTTCCATCATCCTAGAAAGCTCTCCAATGCCCCCTTCCAGTTAAGCCCCATCACTTCCATAAACAATTGCCAATCTGAGTTGTATCACCATATATATGTTTTGCCTGTACTTAAAAATAATATAAATACTATTCAGCCTTCAAAGAAGATAAACACATGCAATTTGCAGTGACATGGATGGAACTAGAGGGGATCATACTCAGCAAAATAAGCCCGAAAGAAAGAGAAAAATATCGAATGGTTTCAATTATAACAGGACTATAGGGAAACCAAACAGGAGAGAGACAGTCAGCGTGGGGGGGTGGGGATAAGGGCACACAATGAAGTAGAAAAGGACACAAGGGACCATGGAGATTGGTGGTGGGTCAATTGGTGGTGGGTTATCCAAGTAGAATACAAAATATAAAAGATATAAATAACAACAAAAATACATATATATTAAAAATAATAAGAATATAAATGTAATCATGTAGTATATAGTTTTTGGTATCATTCTTGTTTGAACTATTTATGACTCACCCATAGTTTTGCATATATTAATATTGCAATTTTTGTTAGTGAGTGATATTTCATTATACAAGTGAATACGCAAAATTCGTTTTTTCTATTCTCTTGAAGGACTTAATAACTTTTTTCCGGTTTACAGTTTATGAAAAAAAGTTACTATGAACACTTATGTATGTGCTCTGTAGAAACATGTTTTCATTTTTTTTTAAATAAGTACCAAGAAGAGCAACAGTGTTGGCAATTGGTAGGTGTATGCTTAACTTTCAAAGTTTTCCAAAGTGGTTGCATCATTTTATAATCTCACCGGAAATTTCCAATGATTTGCTACTCCATATCCTCACTCATCATAGACTTACCTGTGGCTAGTCACATGATTATGAAGAGAAATCCTTTTATCTCATTCCATTTTCACAATAACCAATGAGAATGAGCATTTTTCATGGGATTATTGGCACATATCTATCTACATATAAATAGATGTATATGCAGCACATTTTGGGTGGAGTGCTCTAAAGATGTCTGTTATACCAATTTGTTCTAGTTCCCCATTTGAGGCTATTTTTTTCCCTATTTATGCTTTATCTTGTTGATCTGTCCATTGCTATAAATTGGGTATTAAAGTCCCCTAGTATTGTTGTGTGGTTATCAAGACCTCTTTTAAGTTCTGTTGTTTTATGTATCTTAGTGCTCCATTACTCAGTGCTCATATGTTTATGCATATTATTTTTTCTTATTGTGGTAGACCTTCATCATAAAATAGTATCCATCTCTATCTCATAAGTTTCTTAATTGGAAGTGTTTTTTATCAGATACAAGCATAGCTGTTTTAGGTTACTGTTGCTTTGTTTTGTTTTTTGGTTATATTTCTAACCAGTTTTAGTTACATTTGTATCAATTTGGCAATTGGTCGTGGGTTAGGTGTATGCTTAACTTTCCAAAAAATAAAACACTGTTTTCCAAAGTGGTTGCATCATTTTATAATCTCACCAGAAATTTCCAGTGATTTGTTACTCCATATCCTCACTCATCACAGACTTTTCCAGCCTTTAAATCTATGTTTGTCTTTGTTAGTAAGTTGTTTTTTGTAAACAACAGAATGTTGCACTTTGTTTTGACATCCATTCATCCACTATTTACTTTGGAGTGTTCAGGGCATTTATATTTACAGTGATCATTGAAAAAATAGTGCTTACTGTCATTTGTATGTTTGTGGTTTTCTTGTTTGGTTTGGTTTGGTTTGGTTTTGGTTTGACTTGTCTGTTTTTTGTTTTGGGTTGTTTTTTTTTTTTTTTTGAGTCTTCCTATTATATTTTGATAATTTAGTTTCAATTTCTGTTGTCTTATGTCAATTTCTGTTGTACTTCTGAGGCAAGCATATGATGGGTTATTTGTGTGACCCATTGGGTGGTCTTTTGTCTGACTTGTTCTGGTGGTCTATGTTGTTACTTTCTTCCTCCTCCCTCCATGCTAGGTGATTTAAGTGTCTGTTGCCTTGATATTCATGTTCTTTTGCTTTATAATCACCCTTTAGAATTTATTTTGCATGAGACTTGGTGTTAACATATTCTCTTAGGTTTAACATTTCAGTGAAGCTCCTTACTCTTAATTCTGTCTTGAAATGTTAGTCTTCTGGGTCAAGGATTCTAGACTGGAATCTTTTTCTTTAATAAAGTTAAACATCTCTTCCCAGTTCCTTCATGCTTATAATGTTTCTACTGAAAAGTCTGCTGACATTCTGCATGGGGTTCCATATAAGTTAGCCTTTCGTCTCTTGATGCTTTTAATATTCTGTCCTTGTCATTGGTTTTCAACAGCTTTATTATAATGTGTTTTGGTGTGGTATTATTTTGTTTGAAATTCTTTGAGTCTCTTGGATTACAATGTCTGGTTAATTTCCCAGATTGAGATGCTTTTCAGCAATTATTTATTTAGATATATTTTCTATGTCTTTCTCTTCTTCTGGGACCCCCATGATATGGATGTTATTTTTCTTCAAGTTGTCCCAAAGGGCTCTTACATTTTTTCCATTTTTATTGTTTTTTTTCCCTGTATATACATTGTTCTATTTGTGTGTTCTCTAACATTGTGTTTTTTGAGCTCATTAATTTTCTCCATTGCTTCTGTTTGTCTGCCATTGAGACCTTCAATTATATTTTTTAAATAAGCTACAGTATTTATCTCCATTATTTATAATTGCAGCTGCTTCATATTTTCCTTATCTTTATTCTGTTGTTGTTTTATACCCTTTGTGGTTTTTTTGAGTTCTGTAAGCACTGGCAGAACTGTTACCCTGAACTCCCCATCTGTCATACTCTGCAGCTGTGCTGGGTCAGGGTTCCTTTCAAGAATTTTTGTGTTGGTATTTGTGATGTATTCTTCATTGTTAATTTTTTTCCGGGTTGTAGTGGAGAAAGATTTTCAGATTGTCATCTCAGTACTTGGTGAAGTAATCTGAGTACTGGTATTGGTGAGAAGCAGTAGGTCACCAAAGGATCTCCTCCAGTGGACTCAGGAATTCAAACTTACTACTGTGCTATGAGAGGCAGAATTGTGAGGTAGGTAACAACAGTGACCCTTCCCTCCAGACCAACTTCTCATAGTGTCTTTTATAGTCTGATGACTACTTCCACACTAGGCTACTGTTTATCAGTAGATGCAGCTCTCATATATATAGTTGATATTGGAGGCTAGGAGTTGTTCTCTTTTATCTTCTAGCACAGAACCATATCCTGGCATTTCTGTCCCTATTACTGATAGGTGCTTGAGCTCTAGTTTGTTCTAGAGTTTCTTCATTTTGGTTTTAGTCCGAGGGTCTGGGGTGGCAGGTGTTTTGGATATCTCAGCTAAGGCTTCAGGTAGTAGCCTCTTCTATAATGAGACTTAGGTGCACTCACCTACTTTTCCCTACTGATTCAGGCTCTAGTGGTTCTATATTGAGAGCCTCAGGTTCAAGTCAGTAATCCTCCCTCTGGGACCATAATCCTGCAGCTCTCCGACACTCCACCCTTTGTCCTGGATGTTAATTTACTCATTCCCTTATCCAGTGCAGTGCTGAGTCTAAGGAGCCCCGATATTGGAGTGTGCCAGAGCCAAGAGTGGTAGGGGACTCTAGACAGCAGCTGCTCCACCTTTTCATGGATTGCACTACCCTGTTATCACCATTAAGTTTTTACTACCCCTTTTTGCTGTCTCCTTGTGTGTGCTTTGTTCATCTGTTTTTTTCTTCAGTAGTTTTCTTGCCTTTTACTTCGTTTAGTTGTGAATACCTGAAGGAGGCAAGCCGACATCTTCACTCTACCACCATCTTTCCAGGTCCTAATTTTTATTGTTTTTTTTAACTGAGTCTTTTGATGAACAGAAGCTTTTAATTTAATGCAGTCCAATTTATCAACTGCTTTTCTTTTATTTCTAGTGCTTTGTTTGCTTTTTACCAAATCTCTATCCCAAGGTCTCTGGAGTATTTTTTTCACATTTTGTTCTAGAAGCTTTACAGTTTTAACTTCTACACTTAAGTCTATAATCCATATCAAAATAATTCATAACCTTTCAGACTTGGATAATTTCTACTTACATGGCTTTAAGTGCACTAAGCTATTATCATGCAGAGTCTAATTGACTGTTAATCCCATCCATTACATTTTCATTTCAATCAATGTAGTTTTCAATTCTAATATTTCCGTTTGGTTATTTTTATCATTACCATTTCTTAGCCAAAATTTCCCATCTGTTCGTGTATTATGTCCAACTTTTCCATTAAGTTCTTGTACATTGTTATTATAGGTATGCTAACTTGAACATCTTGGTCATCTTGTCAGCTGTTTTCAGTGACTCCTTGTTTTCTTTATTGGATGTTTCATCTTCCTGTTTCTTCAAGTGTATCATAATTATACATGGTACATTGCAAAGTCTCTGGATTGCCTTTTCTTCCCTTGCAGACATTTAGGGTTATTCTAGCAGTTGATTAAGTTGTTGGCAGAGTCTTTTGATCCTGTCAGGCTTGTTTTTATACTTTGTCAAAATGAGTCTATCTTTTTTTATTCTTAGTTCTAAGCACATAGCCTATTCTGGATTGTGATTTTTATTCCTCTGGCTTGACCTTGTCTATGTTCTCAACTAACTTTCTGAGCTATATGGAAAGATCTTGTCAGTCTAGTGAGGCTACCTTTTAGCAACATGAATTTTGAAATTTCTGTTAAGCATTCAGCCCTGCTGAAGCTATACTTTGCTGGATTCTTTAGAGTCCCACTCAATGGATACACAGCATAGCCTGGTTAATGGCACAGAGGGAATTCCCATGAGTTCCACTCATTCCAGATAGCTTCCTCCTCTCTACCATCCTGTCAAATTTTAAACACTCCAACAACTATGAACTTCAAACTCAAATGAACACCTCAGTTAGTAAGACAATTACACTCTGCCATGGTCTCTTCTCTATGTACAGATATAGGAAATCTTGCAATTTTTCCCTCATTTCAAGGATCATACTTGCACCATCTTTCATTTCCTAAACTCAGTTGCCTTACATGCTTTGTCCAGTGTTATAGTTGTTTACTGTGGTATGCTAAATTGTGCCAATTATTCTATCAAGATTGAGGCAGAAAGTTGATATTCAGGCTTAACATTACAATGGTAGGCAGTAGGCCAACACCACATGCTTATTTCGACTGATGATCTTAGTGTGAATACTGCTCAAAAAGTTCTAATCAAGATAACCCATAAAGCTGACTCAAGAGCATTTTACTAAACACCTTTAAGCCACAGATAGAAAAACAGTCTGGGTAACCGTGTTGGCAATAATTTCTAAACTATACACAAAAAAGGTGTTGGAAGCATATCACTATCCTAATAAACAGAAGTGTCTGCTATAGCATTGAATTATTCACCGCCTATAACAGAGCTTTGGACGCTACATCCTTCATACACAGTGTCATTTTTCCCCTATAATATATAAGAGGAAGAGACATTAGAAAAACTTATGTCATAAGCATTAAGTTTATGGATATATGCTGAAATTAACAGCATATTTGGCCAAGATTCAAAATGACTTCATGTTTTCTAAGCCCTAATTCAGTTAGAACTTGAGATCAAGCAAAAACACTGGGTCTAAAAGCTGACATAAAAATAGATTTCCTCTCCAAACACTTTCAGGTACTAATTAATTTTGTTTAGAGTGTTTTTCTCTTAAAACTGTAGGCCCTCTCCCCTAATGAAATTATGTCATCCATGGACATTCATTAGCATCAGTTCACTAAAAATGCCAAAACTAACATTCCAAGTTTAAGTATCCACCTAGATAGCAACCACAAACTCAACATCCCCAAAACAAGATTTTTCTTTACCCACAAAAATCTGTACCTTCTCCTGAACTTCTGCTGTGGCTGTGTTATGTAACTTAGCCACCTAGAAGTGGACTCCTATCTCACCTTTCATTCACCCTTTCATCTATGTAATCCATCAATAGGACCTAGTTGTTACTGGCTTTAGCTATACTCAGACTTTGTCGACTTTGTTTCTATGTCAGATCTAAATGCAAACATTTTCTTCATCAGTCACACAATCTATTTCCATTGTCTTCAAACCAATCAGTTACCTCTGATCTACCCTCACTTGCATGCTCCTCGAAAACACTAATTTGACCACATCTTTGCCTATTTTGAAATTCACCAAGTACTCTCAAACATCTCCCTCCCAAAATTTGACATTGCTTTAGTCCCATGTGTCCCATGTGTCCTCCCTGATAATACATACTCTAACCACACCAAGCCATTTGAACTTGTATGAATTGTTCATAGAGTTTTGGCATTTCAATACTTTGCACAATCTGGC
This sequence comes from Scalopus aquaticus, assembly GCA_004024925.1. Classification (NCBI taxonomy): domain Eukaryota; kingdom Metazoa; phylum Chordata; class Mammalia; order Eulipotyphla; family Talpidae; genus Scalopus; species Scalopus aquaticus. The sequence continues at coordinate 23,383 of PVIJ01010973.1, forward strand.
TCCTACTCATCCCTGGGGCTCACATCAAATATTTCCTCCTTTGAGCACTTGAGTATAGTGACATGGTTCTTCTAGACCCTATTTGGCCCTGATCCATTTCTCTTACTACATTACATTTGAAATAATCTGGTGGCTCCTTACTAGACTGTCAATATCACATGGGAAGAAAATAAAACAAATGCACTTTAATTCACCCATTATTTAGTACAATGTTTCACCCAAAGGGCACCTCCAGTAAAAACAAGGTGACATATAGGTAAGTTACAGAAAAACGTCCATATCCATTAAAGCACAAAGGGAATACTACAACTGGAAAAGTGGTAATTCTACAGTGTGGAGTGTTGGTCAGTGTTTGCGACTGAAGCTGTTGGAATCAAAATCAGCATGAGAATTAGCTCTACAAAATATAGAAAAAAAATCTAGTTATTGTCATGACTGACAGCATTTGTATTTAAAAAAATATGACTGGTTTACTAGTTTTTAAATGTATGTGCTCTTTATTTCATTATATATATGCATATACTGTATATATTTATTTAGATAGCATATATATGTATGTATGTACATATATTTATATACATACACACTTTAGCTCTCCCTCCCCCTACATATATATCCATATATCTATCTGTGTGTGTATATATACATGCATATACTTTAAATTTTATATGTATATAAAATCTTAAAGATCTAAAATAATCCAGAGAGAAGAGGTGTTAAATTCATCCCCCCCATGCTGAATGATTCTTTGGCAAGCAATTTTGACTTTTCAACAATTTAAAACATTTGAATTGGCAACGTAAGACCATGGATCTGTCCAAAGTAATGTCTTGGATTTTACAAGTTATCTTCCAATTTTCACATCAAGTTTCTTTCTCAGTCTTATATTCATGTTGTAAAGGAGATAGTGGTAGAACATATAGTTCTAGTGGATGTCCCCACTGTACGCTATTAGTGGAAGATCTAGTGCTAGGTACTAGACAAAAATCTTGGAAATGGGTCCACATCACTAGGACAGATGTTCCAAAGTTCATAGCAATGCTCAATAGCTATTTAAATGCTGATGATGCTGATAATAATAATTTCAGTTACTACATAATGAGTATTTACTATCTATGAAGTGGTGTGCTCAGTTTTTCACAAGCATTATCTCATTTAGTCTTAGTATAACCCTGTGAGGTGGGTATTATTGCTCTTCATACTTACAGAAGAGGCAACCTAGAAGTGTCAAAGAGAACACTGTTAGAAGGCCCAGTTTCTATTTTCACCTCTGACACCATCTTCCTGTATAGAGAGTAAGTCTGAACTAATGCTGCTTCCAGTTTTAACACTTCAGGATTTGAATCAAATATTATAATTATTTGAGATAGAAACAGAGGTTGTGCTTTATAGCAAAATCTCTATTAAAATACATTTTTAGCATAATAAAACATCACTAAGGAATGTGGATGGTTAAATCAAAGTAACCCATGTAACTAGGAGCGCATGGACTCGTCCATGACTGCTTTTAACTAAGATAAGTAGCCGTTGCTATAGGATCCTTCCTTTTATTTTCAATCTTATTGGAATGAAAAGGAACAATAATTTCTAATATAAAGTTATTATTCTTCTCTATGATTTAATTTGGAAAATTGCAACACTATTTCTAAAATACATTTTAAAAATCACCCAGAGGGATGAACATTCAAAAACTGATTTGATGATCATTTGCAAAGGCAGGCCCAGGATAGGGGGAATAAGAGGGGGTTAAGCACAATGACTGGTTAAGAACTTAATTCTTGATTTAGCAGGCTTTTCATTTTAAGTCAAAAATTTTAACTAGCAGGCAAATCAAAGGTAGATTTCTGTACCTATCCCATTAAAATTCTAACTTAATTTTACAACAGGACCCTTATGGTTGTGTAAAAGTTAGCAAGGCCCTGCTAGTGACAGCTTCTATTTTTTTATATCATAAGATTGCTGAGTTTATAAAAGAGTTTTAAGACATGGTATCTTCATTACATAAGTCTCTGCTTAGGAACTATCTCTAGAGTGGTTTAAATGCTTCCTCTAGTTTTAGTAACATGATATCTGAACAGAAGAACTGGTAGAGATGTCAGCGTTTGGGACCTAGAAATGACATTTCCCGATCTAGCAAGACTTTTCTCTGAAAGTCAAATATTGAAATACCTGCTAAATTTTATTTAAGACAACTTTTCAGACTGAGCAGAGACCACCTCCTCTGTTTCCTTCCCTCAGCAATACCTACTAATACGCTGTAGAACATCACTGGAGGATTAACTTATGACTGTGGTGCATTCAAACTCTGGCTATTAAAACACTATGTTCATTATGTTAAACAAGAAATGTGTTCATTTCCATGTCATTTTATTTCCCTGTGCTCTTCTTGGTTCTCTTTTCCATTGTGTACCTTTCACACATACCCACTCGGGATCCTGAATTATGGTTTAAGACCAGAAGAGCCACAAGGACAGATCAGATCCATCTACTTCAATCAACAAACAAGCCAACCCTTGACTTGCTGATGCCAAAATTATATGAAATTAGTAAAACTGACTTCAGCACACATTAACATCTTTTAAGAAGCCGCTTTTTTTTTTTTATTTTCAGTTCTAAGTATGCTTTAGGATACCTTTTACTGCTTCCTTACCTTTGGATCCTTATTTCTCACAAACTTTTTTTTTTAGATTTTTTTAAAAATATTTATTTATTTATGTATATAAGCTGGGATACAGGCCAGAGGCGTGGGGCAGCAAGAGGGTTCACCAGAGACAGAGTGGGGAGCAGCACAGGCAGATCGACGGAGCTACACTGCTGAGGGGAGCAGAGGGCGAGGCAGGAGAGGTTTGCTGCGCCACGTGGGAATCTCCCTGGCCTGACATTGAACTCAGGTCACCACTGCCAAAAGCTCCACCGCACAGTGCTTAACCACTCTGCCACCAGGGAGGCCCTATTTCTCACAAACTTTAAGAAAGTTATGTTTGGTAGCTGATATAATCCGGTTTATTTCCTCTGAAATTAAAGTTTCTTTTGATACTGAGTTCAGTACATTTAGAATGGAAATCAAATGGCTTAGTCTGGTTACAGTCATTTAAATCAATAGAGAAGAATTTAATTTGCTGGTGTTAAGTTTCATAATCAAATAGAGAAAAATCTGTTACTTCTCTAAAATATGTCAAATCAAAATTTCAAGTGTTTTCAAAATCATATTTTTCCTTATTCAAGAGATATTTAGTAAAGCCTTTTATATGCCCAACATAGCTTTGGAGTCCTGGAGACACTAACATAAACTGTTTAGTCCCTACCTTGCCCTCAAGAGCTTCTAGTCTAGAAGAGAAGACAGCTATTAATTCTAGCTGCAATGCTGTACAATAGAGCTCTCTGCAATGATGGAAATGTTCTAGATCTGTGTTGTCGATAGGGAACTCTTCATTACACGGTACCACTGACACTTGAAATATACTAGTTTGATGAAGGAAGTGAACTCTTAATTTTATTAATTCTAAATTAAATGTATTTAATTAAAAATAAAAATGAAATAATATAAATTGAAATTGAATTTTTATAATCACATGTAACTAGTGGTAACCACGCAAACTTGCAGCAAATAAAGCCTGTTAATTTATTTCATTAGTATTCTGCCTATCTCCTTTGTAGTATTTGACATATCTGCAGTTATATAGTGTTTATAATTATTTGTTTAATGACTATCCTTTCCACCAATCTATCAGGACTGTCTTAATCCCACTATAATAATCTATGCACGATATATAAAGCCAACTCAAAGAGCTGTTGACTCAATGACATCATTTAAATCACAAAAATTCATTATTTTAATCACATAATGTCAGTTGATCTGTTGGTTATGTGAATATCAAAGGTTGATACATGAAAACTGAAATGTCAGTTGTTTGCAAAGGGTCAGCTTTAGGAAAAGTCCAGGAAATGCTACCAAAAGCTATCAAAATCTGTGGGAAAATGTGTTTGCCATAGATTTTTCGTAAGTATACAGATATACAAAAAACACACACAATACAGCTGCCTTCATAAAGGAATTTTCTATTTTACTCTAAAATCTGTTCTAGCTGTGAAAAATGAACATTGTGTACAAAAAAAAATTCAATGCAAACAAATCCTCAATTTAGTTCAGATGGTAATGAGAAAGCTGATACATAAAAGCTATCCCTCCCTATATTAAAGGAAGCATTTTATCTTTATCATCAAGGTAGACACTTTTCTTGTCTTTTTAAAAATATTAACTTTTCCAAAGGCAACTGTTCAATAATTATTTTTTGTTAACTTTGAAAGGAAAATATATTAGCATAAAACAGGATGCAATATAGATATTTTAGTCCCCCACTTCTTAATCCACTCATTTGTTGTTGGGCACTTAGGTTGCTTCCATACCATGGCTATTGCAAATAACACTGTATATATTTTAGTATTATTTAGAATATTTAATAAAAGATGCTAGAAAGAACCCTTCCCTCTCTCTAATAGTGAAATCCAGCTGGTTGAGATTTAATCTTGAATAATGTATAATATATGTGTTACAGAAATACATGGATCAATGATTTAAATAATTAGCAATGGTTTAAATATAATGAGGGGCGCACATAGTATCTGAGTTTGAAACAAATGAGAAACATGGGAGGATTATAATAAGAATCCATATGTCAGCACAAATAAATTGACTACATAGGGAGACAGAAAAGCATAAAATTATAACTTTCTTTCAAATTTCCCTCTCTTGGTGTCTGCTTATTTTTCAGGAGGTAAAGTTTACAAACCAAGACCACCAGGACACCATGACATCACGTCTCCTTTCATGATAGGTCATTAACCATTCCGAGACTGAAATATGAAGAAATTTTTGCCAAGTTCTATTGTCATTGTTTGTCAAAAGTACAGAACAACGTACATAGTTAACATATAAAGGTGACATAATAAAATCATCTTACTATTAAGATCATTTCAAGATAGGTGTGTCTTTTTTTTCCCCCTTTGGTATGCTTCTAAAAATGAAAAATGTTTTCACTGTATTGTTATCTATGTTTTTGATCTTCAGACACACTAGTTATATAAGTAATGCAGACATCATGGTGATAGTTACATGATTCTTGGTCTCACAGGCCAGGTTAGCAAGTTCATTATCACAAAATAACTTGAAGATAGAGTCAACATAGATCAAAAAAAAGAATATAACCTATTGAAAGCACTATAAATTGAGTAAGGGATACACATCCTCAATCCTTGGAAAATTGCACCTATGCTCTGGTTAAAATTGGTGTTAGAGAGCTGGACTTTTGTCTTTGGTTGTACAATGACAAATAATTCATTTAATCCCACAGCAGTGAAAATGAGATGTCACTGCTGGGGGGCACTGCTAAAGGTTAATTGAGTTTTAGATACTTATCCCCTAATTGTTCAAGATTTTATCTTAATATCAATTTCTGCATGAATGCACAGACACCCTGAAGCCATAGGAACAGCTTTGATTTTAAATTTAAGTACATGGTCCCACCCCAAAAGTGAAGCATTTTTCCCAGATAATTCTCTTAAGCAGAATCCAAATTCCTAGATGAAACCTCCCCCAAAGTATTGCTTTAAGTAAGTGAATTACTGAAAAAAATTACCTAGTTAATTCAAACACTACATTGATATTCAATGCAGATATAAGAGACATTAATTAAACAAAAGTACTAGCATGGAATTTTTCTTAGGGGATTATACTTTAATAATCCTAGTAAGCTAGAGATACTTTTCTCTTTTTAATAACTAGAAAACTGAGTGATGTTTGTTCAACAATAGCAAACTTGGCATGCTATTTATTTCAACATTCAGAGCAGGTTATCAATAAAAAAGAAAATTACCCTAAGTATTTTTAACATATTAAAGCACGATCTTGTATAATCAGGCAATATCTTAAAGATATGCCTATTTAGTGTCACAATTAACCATCTGGTAAGTTTTAGAGAACTATTTTTGAGAGGCAAGGGTGTGCTCAGCTTTCAAAACAGCTGGTATAGGAAAGCCATAATTTATAAGACAAATGGAATTAAGGGATATACATTGCAAAAGAATCCCCAGGTTGAGGGGAAAAACCCCACCTAAATATTATTTTACCAGTATCATCCCCAGAACTTGGGCATTTGAATTTACAACATTTTATTTTATTGAATATTTAACTTTTAATATATATAATAGCAGCAGCAGCAGTAACAATAGCTAATATGTATGGAACAATTTATGTGATCAATGGACTAAGTTGAATCTGCACATTTTTATCTCACTTAAACCTCATAGAAATCCTAAGGGTAGGTATCCCCATTATTTTCATTTTGAATAAGAACACTGAGCCTCAGAGTAACTTCTCATATATTTTTAAATATGTAAAAAAGGGGCCTAAATGTTACTGCGAGTATCTACATGTCAAAATTTAATATTCTTTAATTTTCGACTTGGTAAGGGAGCACTAAGACAGAGGTTTCTACCAGAGAATAGGGTCTGTTTTTTATCTTGGCCCCAGCATAACTGTAGCTTTACAAAGCATTTATAAACTTCAGTTACTTCCCACGTTTACCATGCCAGAAGGATGGCAACCACAAGAATCACACAGAATGTTTTCTGGTGCTTATTGTCTAACCAAGGACTTTGCATTCTTTGACTCTCCATGATTTTTAACATAGCCAAACCGTTCACAGGTAACACCTTAGTGCTTCATAGCATACATAAATGCTGTTCCACATTACCCAAAGATTTTGTTCCAATGATTATCACCCAAAGATACTTTCCAAACTTAGTAGAGGTATGCTACATTGCTGAGTGAGGAAGAAAATACTTTAACACACAAAGCAAAAAAAAAAAAAAAAAATCAATATAGAGCTATTCCAATGCATAAATATCATTTCATAGAACAGGAAAGAGAGCAGATTTAGACGTATTTGTTTGTATCCACATCGCTTCTCCCTTATAATATCAGAGATATCTAGGTTAAATATTAGACTTCTATAAAACAGATTTCTGCAACCTTAACTTATTATAATTTTGGGCATATACAATCATTATTCTCTTTTATCCAATTGGACAGACTAGGGACTTGAGGTTGTGACAATTCTTCTGTAACTATGTATACAACCTGATGAGAACACCCAGTGTGACCTCAATCCCAGGCCAAAACTGTCATCAAAGAAAGTATTTGAGGATCCTAGAATAGTAATGTCCAATATCATACTTGGGAGCTACAAGTAACTATTTACATTTAATTTAAAGCCATTATTTAGTCATACTAGCCACATTTCAAGTGTTCAGTAGCTTACACATAGATTAATAGCTATTACACTGGACAGCACAAATAAAATTCTTTTGGACAGTTCTGGCCTAGAGTAAATTTCCTAATTTTTTACCTTGACCTGGGCTTAAATCAACACCAGCAAATAGATTGGGGCTTATAGGCCAACACTGGTTAATTTGAATTGGCCTCATAGAGTAGAAAAAATCCTGTGCTAACATGATGTATGTCAAGGAAATGGTAGTCATAAATGCCAAATAACATATATGCCTATTAGACCTATTAGCATCTATCTTTGTCCTATATTAAAAAAAAATATTGAAGAGTACAACATCTCAGAAATTACCTGAGTCTTTCCAAGTGTCATTTCAAAATAAACCTTGAAAGACTTTTTTTCCAAGCACTCAAAGTTAAGTCCCTAATTATGATGCAAATCTAGTTCAAGACAGATCAAACAACTGTATTAAGGTAGAAAATACTCTGCAAATTTGTGATATACATAATACTAATACAATTTTTAAAATGACTACCTGTAAGAAAACTTTTATCCTCTGAATATCACTCTTCCTTTTCTCCCTTATTTTTGTTAAATAAACACTGTGCCTCTGTTAACTCCTCCAATCTAAAAATCTATATTCTTTCTTGATGGAACCTAATAATCTAATCAGTTTTCACCCCTTCCAAACCCCTGCCTCTACACACACACACTTAGACACACTTAGAAATGATTTTTGGAGAGTCAGACTTGAACAGGCCTTTCATAAACCAAACAAAACAGTATATAACGAATCAAATGCGGCATCTGGTCTAGCCTAAATTTCTAAATGACAAGCACATCAAGCACAACATGCATTTGGATTAGCTAGAAAATGAGAAATCAGACCTCTTGATATCATTAGCAATCATCTTCCCCAGACAATGCCTCCACTCCCTGCTGTACAATCTTTACCTTTCACAGATCTCTTGCTGATGTCATGATTAGCTTGTCATATCAAATTCAGCAATACACAAGCAGCTCTAGAGACATTTCTCCTTTTTGCATTTTCTTTTTCTTTTTTTTAAAGATTTATTTATTTACACATACAAGCTGGGGTACAGGCCAGAGGCGTGGGGCGGAGAGAGGGTTCAGCAGAGGCAGAGCGGGGAGCAGAACAGGCAGATCAGAAATACACTGCCGAGGGGAGCAGCGGGCGAGGCAGGAGAGGTCTGCCACGCCATGTGGGAATCTCCCCGGCTGGGCGTTGAACTTGCGTCACCACTGCCGACAGCTCCACAGCGCAGTGCTCAACCGCTGCGCCACCAGGGAGGCCCTCTTTTTTTTTTTTTTAAAGATTTATTTATTTACGCATACAATCTGGGGTACAGGCCAGAGGTGTGGGGTGGTGAGAGGGTTCACCTGGGACAGAGTGGGGAGCAGAACAGGCAGATTGACGGAAACACACTGCTGAGGTGAGGAGCGGGCAAGGCAGGAGAGGTTTGCTGCACCATGTGGGACTCTCCCCAGCCCAGAGTACAACTCGCTTCACAGCTGCTGACAACTCCACAGTGCAGCGCCTATCTGCTGAGCCACCGGGTAGGCCCCTTTTGCATTTTCATTCACTGAGAAGAAATGAACTCTACTTAGTAGGTAGACTATTCATTATCTGCTATCAAATTCTGACCATTTGAGTTGCATTATTAAAATGAATTTGCACTGAAAAGAGAGTAATGGGAATATATATATTGATAGAAAAGTAGGTAGGTAGACTCTTGTGCTTTACTTTGCAGTGAATTTCTAGAATTTTGATGGCCAAAGTGATGCAGTTTATTTCAACTGTGCCTACTGGTTGAGATTTCCTCTTATAAAGGTCATAATGATTTGCGAGCCATTGTTGTGACTGGTGGTGAAAAATAAATCACTAGAAACTTGAGTTGCATATTTCTATCTGAAGTCTCTAGAGCAGTGGTTCTTAACCAAGAGCCTGTTTTGCCCCTTCAACTCTTAGGGATATTTGGCAATGTCCATTGACACTTGTGGTTTTCACAGTTGGGGATAAGGTTTGTATTGACATCTAGTGGGTACCCGATCAGGGTTGTTGCTAAATATGCTACTATAATACACAGGAAAGTTCCCACACAACAAAGCCCAAATTATCTGTTGGGAGCGCGCCTGGGCCGCACCACCCAGCCACGGAAATCCCCACCCGGCAGCTGCTGAGGGCATGGACACCTCGTGCCTCCACTTGTGCGCTGGGGTGTGCACGTGGACAGAGTGCGGATTGGACACTTGCGCTGACATTTATCATGATTGGCTACGTGAGACCTGACCTTTATGGTGATTGGCTCGCTAAATGTATAAATGTAGAGGGATCCCGGAGGAAGGGGAAAAAGAAGAATAAAAGAGGAAGAATAAAGAAGCTTGCTACTCCACACCTTTGAGTCGTTCTTGCGGGTCAAGCGCGCGACAATTATCAATAAAGTCAAAGTGGAAAACCAGACCCTGAATCTGTGAATAATCAGACCATTAACTTTATTATTCAAGGACTTAGAATTTTCATGGACATGAGCTACTTAAAAAAAATTAAATAAACAACAACAAAAAGCAATTTCTCCTGTCCATTCACAGATTTCCAATTTAACAAAGCTACTGTTATTGTTTTTAGAAGACAGAGTAGTACACATATTAATAAAAGTAATATTTTTCAACAGAGGCTGTTTTGCAATTTTTAACCTCTATCTAGTTTCTAATTAATAAGGTTTTTTAAATCTGCCATCAGCAATTGTTGAATAAAATTCACACTGTTAAAAAGATACTAATTATAAAAAATAATTTCCACCTTTACAGTAGTACTAAATCATTTCTGGAAAACCCTTATGTCAAAATTGCCTTACAATTTTGGAGATAGTGGGAATTTAGGGTTGTTACAGAAGAAGTGTTAGGTGGTATTAAGTTGTTCCTGGATCATTGAGAGAATCCAATTATAATTTGAAAGTTTGGTATCTCTGTATCCAATCAAGAGCATGGTATTGCATTTTTTCTTTTACATATACTACAGGAAAAGAAACACAAACACACAATAGCAGTTAACTCCAAAATGTTAAGCAGTCATTCTACTTTGTCACTTTCATTCTTCTCAGTCACAGACACACACCTATGTACACAGGATGAGAATCAATATTTCTCAGCATTCTCTACCATTAATTGTATATTTTAAAGTCTAACAAAATGCTGGCTCAAGCTGTTACAATATATTTTGCCCTATGTCTTTATTAACATTACTAATAAAAGAAAAGGAAACTGTCAAGTTATCTTTGCTTTCATTGTAGAAGAAAATGCTTATATTTTGTAGACAGGTTCTTCAATCTTAGTAATAGTTAGATACAATAATCTAAAGTACTACTGAGAAAATAAATGATAGAGAGTATTATCATCTCTAACATGTTACTTCGCCTCCTAATTTTCAAATCAATTATTTCATAAAATACTAGTCTTTACTAAGTAAATAGAGGTGATTCAAAACAGCAGTCTCTATCTGTTTCAAAAGCAAGATGTGATGGATGTGATATGTTATTCCCATTTAAAAAATATGAATTACCTGTGTGAAAAGGAATCCTAGGCTTCTAATTTGGAAAAGATGACCAGTATTACATGCTTGGAGTTGGATATTATAGCAGGGATTGAAAAACAAGCAAGGAGGAAATAGGTTTTCACTCAGGTAAAAACTGTCATGAGCTAGCTCCACTTTTGAATCATTATGGAACATAATTATAAAATCCAAAAAAGAAAAAACAGTTTGAACCATGGTAACCCTACAACATACTCAACAGATAAACTGTTTGAAAACTAAACAAGCTTGTCATTCATTCCTCAAGTACATTCAGTGCTTTAGAACAAATACTATGTGAGAGATGAACAAAGATAGGAGGTATTTATGCACTACAAAAAAAAAAAAAAAGAAATTCCAGAAATCATTTAAATGGAAACCTATTGTCAGAAGTTTAATATTATGCTCAATGCCTTCCCCTCCTTCTACTCTATACAGCTTTTAAATATGTTCATCTTACCCTAATTACTCAGTAATGGACACAGCTTTCTAAGCACAAGCCTATTATCACAGCAAAGAAAAATGAACAGATTAGTTGCTAACATAACAGATTTTGGACAATTAAAAAGAAAAAAGTACATGCAAAATATAAGTAAGTAACCTAGCCGGAAGTGAGGTAGCAGAGCCAAGACTCAATCCCAGACAGTGTGGTTCCTCCATAGTTTCTTCTGCCTCCAGAAGATTCCCTCCTTCCCCACCTTCTTCAAGCATCCCTACCTTCACATCCCTTGATTACCACCTACTAGCCTAGATCTATAGTCAGAGAGCTAAATCCATTCTGAGTAAGCTGCATGTTTTAAAGATTCACCCTTCTGGCAGCATATTTGAGGTATTCAAGTACTTATACACAATGAAAGAATTCAGCAATAAAGCCAACAGCTATTGAAGTGCAACCTCACCTTACCGTGTTTATAAAAACATCAGTGGTTATTATACCACTCATTTGTTCCTCTTCCTGCACTGTCATTGTTTCAACAAAAACCACAAAGCACCCTGCCAGCACTCTCTTATACCCAGACTTAGTGAACAAGGTTCCCATGCTCTGATAAAAGAGCAATCTTAAAGCAGGTATGACCTCACACTCTAATTCTTGCCTCTCCTCTAAGCAATATCTTCTGCTCTACATGGTGCTATAATCACTGTACACTTAGCTGAAAACCACCAGCTTAAACTCCTCCCCATACTCCCCAAAATAGCATCTACCAAAACAACCAGGCCACACCCTCATTAATGAAGATCTTACAATGTGTGCCAGGCAATAAATGGCATGTGCTGAGTGCTATACATGCATCAACAATCCTTTTAAACAGAGCCAGAACCATTTCCATTACATGTAACAAACGCATAGGAACTTGGGAAATATTCTTAACCACAGTTGAGATAAAACCCTAAATTTGCACACTAATGGCATTATTAAGACCAAGAACTCACTTCCACTGTATCTCTGGTAGATTTCTGGTCTGAATATTTATGTCTCCAGAAAATTCACATTAGAAACCTGGTGCCCAAGGTGACAGTATTAGAAAGGGGAGTCTTTGGGAGGTAATTAGGTAATCAGAGTAGAGAACTCATGGGATTAGTACTCTTATAAAAGAGATCCCACAGAGCTCTTTAGCTCCTTTTACCAGGTAAGAGCACACTGAGAAACTTGCAATCTGAAAGAGGATCCTTAACCACCCAGTGAGCTACCTTTATTTCAGACTTCGAGTCTCTAGACTGTCATAACTTAATTTCTGTTTTTAACCCATCCAATCTATGATGTTTTGCTATGGTTGCCCAAACAGACTAAAACACATATTCACTTATTTATAATCACATTCCTTTGGCATATTATTGGCACCTTCATATAATAATATGGCCCTTCTTATAGGCAAGCTTTCATGCTAAAAGTTTTTCAAGCATCCTCTTATGGAATCCTCCCAAGAATTCCATGGTGAAGGAACTTTTATCACCTGCATTTGCCAGATAAGACAGCTAAGGCACGCAGGATGTAACTTGCCTACAGTCACAACGTTAGCAAGTGGAAATATTTAATCCTAGTCCCCACATTCTCTGAATACAAATCTCCCCCCAGCACCACACTGGCTGCTTTCAGCCAGACTGGTGTTCTTTTTTTGGCAGCAACGTCCTGAGAAGTAGCCCAATTTCTAGTATTCTGTAATGGTATCTTCCTTTTAAAGTCATTCACCTTTGAATGTTATTTGCATTCATTAATTGGTTTTCTATATAAGTGGTTGGCAAAGTGTAAGTCCCCAGACAAGCAGCATCAGCATCACTGGGAGTGTGTTAAAAATGGACATCTTCAGGGCCTCCCTGGTGGCACAGCAGTTAAGCGCTGTGCTGTGGAGCTGTCCACAGCGGCAATGCGAGTTTGACGCCCGACCAGGAAGATTCACACATGGTGTGGCAGACCTCTTCTGCCTTGCCCACTGCTCCCCTTAGCAGTGTATTTTTGTCAATCTGCCTGTTTTGCTCCCCACTCTGTCTCTGGTGAACCCTCTCACCGTCCCATGCCTCTGGCCTGTACCCCAGCTTGTATGCATAAATAAATAAATCTTTTAAAAAAATGGACATCTTCAGACCCAATCCCAGACTTACTGAATCAAAAACTATGGGACTGAGTCCCAGCTGCCTGGAAATTTACAAGTCTTTTAAGTAATTGACCAATATCAAAGTTTGAGAATTACCACTGTACTCAGTATTTATTGCAAGTTTTAGGTAATGGTTCCTTTGAAGACTAACAATCAGAAACGGAAGACAAAAACTGCACAGTGAGACATTCCGCTTCAGTAGTTTCTAGGGGCATATTGTATCTGCAACTTTTCACACTGTCATCAGTACTCACATTTTCCAAATTACAGTTACCTATCATCTCCTAAAATCAGTGTGTGGCTTGGCAGGTCTTAGAATGCTGGGAGAGTAAGGATCTTTGCTTCTGATAGACTTGTCTAATACAAACAGGAGAGGCAGGGCACAGGTTACTCAACCCTCCACCTCGGAGAGCAAACTAATTACCCCTCAACATAAGTATCACAGTTATGTGCCAAGTATAGTCTATAATGAGGTCTTTATCATACAACCATATTTTAAGCAATTGTTCACTTAAGTAAACACATTTTAATTACTGTCATTGCTTTCATTATTTATTCTCTGGCCTACAATATACCTTGTCAGATGAAACACTTCTTGTTTGACTGATTATCATCTCCTCCCATTTTTCCTGGGCCCTATATACACCACTACCACCTCCATCTCTATACTTTTTTTTTTCTGTTAGCTGAAGTCAAGCACTGTACAAGTTCTGGGGGACTTGGAAACAAGTTTAATGGTTAAGCTCCTTTAATGTCTGAAAGAGCATTTCATCTGCTCCTTCGAGAAGACTTTTCACATTTTCACAGCACATCTGTCTGATGCAATTCCAGTGTTGCAAGGCTGTTGTTGATAGAGCAGCATTTGCTCTATCATGTTAAAGAATATACAAGAAGGAAAATAAAAATCAATGTAATTACAAGTTACCAGCTTCAAATTTCATTGATTTACTTATTTCAAAGCTGTCAAATGAAAATATTTTAGATGACCTGAGTAATAATATAAGGATGTTTTTTTTTTATTTTTTTAAAGATTTATTTATTTATACATACAAGGTGGGGTACAGACCAGAGGTGTGGGGCGGCGAGAGGGTTCACCAGAGACAGAGCAAGGAGCAGAACAGGCAGATCAGAAATACACTGCTGAGGGGAGCAGCGGGCGAGGCAGGAGAGGTCTGCCGCACCATGTGGGATTCTCCCCGGCCAGGCGCGAACTCGCATCGCCTCTGCCAACAGCTCCACAGCGCAGCGCTTAACCGCTGCGCCACCAGGGAGGCCCAAGGATATTTTTTTAAAAATTAAAGTTTCATTTCAAATCTGAGCTTCTAATATTAAAAAGAAAATCACTCAGTCCATTTTCTTCTAGTTAAATAACTCTATTCACATAACATATGCATTTGAGGGGTTGCCTGATAAGTCACTACCATAGGCATTGCAATATATTTTTAGCCCAATGCTTATAAAATTCTTGGCTGTTGTATTTCCTTTATGGCTGTTTTCAGCCACTCTTTGGGACAGACGCTGGCATCCAAACAAGTTATCATTTATGATACTTCAATGAAATGAATACTTTAATTAGTTGATATTTATTATGATTCTATTACCCTCAAATATTCTGCACTGTTTGCTAAAAGATAATTTTACAAAAGTACTAACTGAAAGTCCGTTTCTCACAAGCAACTGAGTAACTTTGATCAAATCGTAAGATAATTCTGAGAGCGCCTAGGTAAAAGAAATCAAGACACAGTAAAATGAGTTGCCCCAAGCCCTGTTTGAACAGGTGGATGAAATCAAGAACTGGAGAGCTCTATTCAAAAAATTGGCCCACCACACTGACCATAAGGTACATTAGACAGAAAGTACTAAATCCTAATGATTATCTCCCAGTTTCCTGGAGGGAGAAGTGTGAGAGCCCATATGCACAACTGGAGAGTTGACCTCTCTATACATGCCTGGGTGCAGGCCAGCCCAGAACAAGCCATGGCGCTGCTCTTCAGCCAGCATTGTGGACTTATCCTTTGAGTGTCTTCTCCTAACTTCCTTTGATGAGCCAGGCTAATTCTCTTTTCCAGTCCTAGTGATCCCATGCATGAGTCTCTAATAAAAATTTGTCTAGTTCATCTACCCATAGTGCTCTTTGGTGAATTATTTCTGTAGAGTGAGAAGGACCCACTCATTTAGATCAGGCTCTATAACAACCAGTGTGAGCAAATTTCAGTTGATAAATATACTCTTATATATATATATATATATATATATATATATATATATATATATATACACACACATATACATACACTCTTTGGCAATAGTCAAAAAGTGGTGACTGTCCAGGAAAATTTTCTTTTGATTGTAAATTGTCAACTTTAAAAAAGCATTTAAATTAATTGCCAACTTAAAAAATTCAGGAGGTTGCAGTTTAATATCTAGATTTATATCACCTCTTAAAAAAAAAAAACTGGCCCATCTGGTAACAGTAGGTTCTTAACTTCAAAAGGCAATGACTGGCAGTCTTGTCTGGCTCCTTTAAGCCTCTGAGTCCACCTGTTTTGTGGGCTATGGGAGTTAAAAGAAAGTTCTCTAACTGCCATCTTAGAGTCAAAAGGATGTGGGACAGATAGTAAATTTGGCAGAATAGACAAGAAAGAAAATGGGAAGGGAGAAGTGAGAGATCTCCTGGGATAGGGTTATAGCATAAGCAAAACTTTAGGATAAAGGTTGTAGAAGGCTATAAAAGCAGGGTTAAACAGTGAATGGACTGGTCTGGCTGAGTTAGAGGCATCAAAATAGAAATATCGGGAGAAAAGCATGAGAAAACTGACTGGAGGCTGATTGACAAGAGCCTTGACTGTCAACTCAATAAATATCTGGGACACTGCCCAAGTTATAACTTCCAACATCCTTTTGAGAAGTGAAACAACCCACTCCACACGCAATTCCAGCATATGTATATGCCCACTTAAACTTGCATAACATTCCCTACCTCCAAACCTCCAATCCTTTCAAGGGACAACATTTATTAATACTATAGTAATCTGACAAATATGTTCTCTGAACTCAAGGGGACTAGCATCAGAAGCAGTGGAAACATTTTGGCAAGGAAGGAGAAAGAGGAGGGAAGCAGTGGTGTCATTAAGCACATAGGCTCCTGAGTCACACAGGCTCAGTTTAAATCCTAATGCTACCAAGTAAAAGTATCATGGCCTTCCTCAGTTTGTTAGAATCTCCAAGCTTGTTTTTTGTTTTTGTTATTTGTTTGTTTTTGTCCATTTCTGATGAAAGCAAGAGTATCTATATCAGAGGGTTGTGTGGGGAATAAGTGAGGCAATACATGCTATTTATACTTAGAACAGTTCCTGGCACAATGTAAAATTTCAATAAGTTTAATTGTGCTCCTAGCACCATTATATCATCATCATCACCATCACTTAAACTATATAGGGTCCTGAGGGTGGTGCCTGAAGTTTCATCTATGGCCAAGGACATAGAAATGAAAGCAAACAGAATACAAAGTTGTTGTGAGTTAAAAAATATATTCGACTTGGTTATCTTAGAAAAGGGAAGTGGGAAAAAGAACTATACGGAAGTATTCAAAGATCAGTGTGACCCTGAAGCTGGGATTACCACAAAACAACTGAGATCAAGATCAAAAAGATAACGTGATCCTTGGAGAACTCATATGTAAGGTGACAGAAAACAGTGGAGTGGGACTATCCACTAAGCAGTTAAACAGGTGTAAGAATTCAATAGGAAGATCTGAGCCAGAATGTAGATTTTACAGGAAGTAATGTTGTGATGTTCATTAATTTCTACAAGAAAAAGGGATTGGGTGCATAGATAAACTACATCGTCATGATTATTATTAGAAAGCATTTACTAGATGTCAGGAGCCATACTAAACATTTTACAATGTTAAGTCCTCTACATAACTGCCTCCTCCTCATTTTGTAGATGAAGACATTGAGGATTAGAGAGATTAAAATCCTTGCCACAGGTATCCAGTTTTTAGCCAGTAGGAGTTAAAAGTAGAATCTGGAGTCCTTACTCTTAAGCATTTGCTACACTCATTGTCATTTAAAAGGGAAGACAAATCTATGTGTTTTTATAAGCAAAGAAAAAGAAAAATGATATCATGAAAAAAAGTGACTGTGTCGTGCATCTGAGGAAGAAGGCAAAAAATTTTTGAGTCAGGCACAGCCATCACAATGCTTGTGCTCTTAAAGTAGAAAAAAATTTTAAAAAGTTGTATAGAGAGCAGGGGGAGTGGAACTAAAAGGGAAACATATATTTTATAAACCGAATACTGGATAAGAGTGTAATTCATGCCAAGATCAACTTCCATTCAGTTAGAATCGAGAACAAGTGACAGAATTTAATGTTTGTTTCACTGAAGAAATGGATATCAGAATTCTGATTTCATATATTGATATATTTACAACAGAATTTTGGAATTATCTGTTGTCCTTTTCTTCTGCTTAGACAGCATAATTATATTTTGCTTGAAAGGTTGCCAGTATTTAGATGTCATCCTTGCAAAATACTTTGCTTCCAAGATACATAGCCTGTGAAAAGAAATAATATCAATTCCACAGCAACAGCTGAAACCACCATATTATACGACAGCCTAACATACAGAGCAGCTAACACAGAGTTCACTATCCGTTAGATCACATTAACTGGACCAGTACCTCATTTCATCTAATATTCAGGAATAGCCCTATGTCAAAAGTCCCATCAATAGCCACAGCGACAGATGATGAGGTTCAATCCCTAACTCCATACTTCGTAAGAAACCAAGCCAAATCAGTCATTAAGACCAGTTTAACATCTCCTTCATATATGAGTAAGTCCCTGGGGACTTGAAATATTTATTCCACCAGAAAATTAAGAACTGATTTTGTTCTGACATTACTACAGCATTATGTAGAGCTATGATCACTCTGTGCATGCTCTCTGTCACTCTCATGTAGGGATCTAGAGACAGCAACTATCTCATGTAGGAGAAGGAGTAAACTCCCATGCTTTCTGATAAAGTTTACAAGAGAATAATAAGAAAAAAAAAAGAAAAATGAATAAAATGAAGGTGCTTCTTATGGTTTAAAAGAAAGAGGTTTTACACACACACACACACACACACACACACACACACACACACACATTATTTGACTCCATTTATATGAAACATCCAGAATAGATAAATTCAGAGAAACAGACAAAAAATTGGTGGTTACCAGGGGTTAGGGAATGGGGAAAAACTGCTTAATGGGCAAAGTGTTCTACTTTGGAATGATGGACATGATGTGCAATTGTATAGGGTTGGTGATGACATAAGAGTGGGAAGGCACCATGTGCAAATAAATTATTCATTTAAATGCTTGCTTTCATATTATGTGAATTTCACATCAACAAATTATTTTTAAATAAAAAATATTAAATTTGAGATAAATACTGAGAGATAGACAATGGGGTCTTTTTCCTGGACATTTAAAAAAATCACTATGAAGAAACATCACTATGAAAGATAAAAACATTGCCTCTTCTCATGTTTGGGTTAATTTCAAAGGAAGTAGGAAGTTCTATTTTTCTTTCTTTTTATGTTTCATTTCCCCACAAAATCACACCAAAAAAATGAACCAGCGCAACCACGAAACAGTTTTCTATAGGGGTTAAATGTACAGTATAAGCACACAGAAAATGAATCGCAGGATACAAAAAGTCTTCACTGTGAAGACTATACTCTCTCCAGTCAAGAGTGGTCAAAGAGTAACTTCAATAGCAGGAAAAAAAGGCTAACTTTTAAATTAATTTAGAGTCAAGGCTTAGTTTGCTATTGTGTTAGTTCAGATTCTTTGACCAGTGCACATTGAGTCAGGATTAGACATTTAAGAAATAAATGGGAGGACAAAGAGAAGGAAGTACGAGAGGGCAGGGGAGAGTCTCTAGATCAAGATACTGATCTGACTCCTGTGAAGGGAGAGGGGAAAGCAGGCAATTTGGACAGGAAGAATCTCTGACTCTGGTAAAATTCTAAAAAAAGGTTGTTTAGCCAGGTCCAGAAGGAATCCTTTGGTCAGTCTTTCAACGACAGAGTTTCCTAGGTCATATGGATGGAGCTGTACTAATAGCCCACCTTGATCCTCCATTTGCTATTGGAAGTGTAAGCTCAGCATGGCACAGTGGTGGATCCAGAACAACATCATCTGTGCTCTTCAATCAACGATGTCCCTGCAGCAGATCTGAGTGGCACATACCATGGAGTTGTCTTGACATATTTTCAAAGACCTCATTCCACAGAAATGGCAGTGCTTTACCTCTTTACTTCACATAGCACTGAGGAGCAGGAACAGTAAATCATTTTATTTTGAGTAGATTTTGCAATGTCTTCCCCTAAACTAGGAGGTGAATTACTGCAGAAGGAGAGGAAAGAGGAAACAAACAGCGATGACTCTGCCAGTATACACTCTAAGTAAAATCCCAGCAGAGAAGCTAACAAGGAGATAGTGGAAACAAAGGGAACAATCCACAAATGGCAAGTCAGACCCTGCACATCAAGTGTGACAGCTAATTAATGTTAATTGCAATTTCTACAAAGAAATACAAACTTTTGCCTATTCAACCATGTCAGGAACAAGGTTACTCACATAAGTATTCACCTAAAGTGTCAGCACTGTCCCTCCTAAAAAATGAGTAATAAACTTGTTCTATTGAGCACTATGAGCATTTTATGACATATATCCATCCATTTTGTAGCACTGTAATTTTTGTCTGAAATATAGAGATTTAGCAAATTATGCAGTTGTGCTATTAGAAAATATTATGATCTAATAAATTCAGTTACATGGAAGGAGGAGTAAGGTACCTGGAACTAATCCATTTGATTCACTGGATCCAAATAAAGACATCATTTGCAGACCACATATTTGGGGAAAAAATAATAGTCTAGATATGTTACAAGGAAAGACTACAATAATTGGCAATAATACAGCAAAATAAAAATATTTATATACACACATATAATTTTAAAAATAAGTTAAGGTTTAAAAGATGGAAACAGGGCCTCCCTGGTGGCATAGCAGTTAAGTGCTGCGCTGTGGAGCTGTAGGCAGCAGCGATGTGAATTCCATGCCCAGCTGGGGAGATTCCCACAGGGCGCAGCAGACCATTCCTGCCTCGCCTGCTGCTCCCCTCAGCAGTGTATTTCCATCGATCTACCTGTTCTGCCCCCCACTCTGTCTCTGGTGAACCTTCTCACTGCCCTACACCTCTGGCTTGTACCCCAGCTCGTGTGCATAAATAAATAATTTTTTTTTAAAAAATAAAGTAAAAGAGTGATACAGGGCCTCCCTCATGGCCTAGGGGTTAAGTCTCAGATGGCCTCAGTTGTATCCCCCACCAAGCAGCTAACCCACTGGCTCGGCAGACCTTTCCTGCCCTGCCCGATGCTCCCCTCAGCAGTGTATTTCAGTCAATCTGCCTGTTTTTCTCCCCACTATTTCTGGTGAATCCTCTCACCAAAGAGGATTCTGTGGTGAGGAATGCCTCTGGCCTATCCCCCAGTCCTTCTATGCAAAATAAATAAAATAAAAGAGGGAAAGATCATATATGAGAATGAAATTTTTTATTTTGAGAAGTAAATACAGGCTCAGCACAGAAGTTTTTTTTTAAGCTACTACAAATATATATATTTTGGTCTAATTAATCAGTCGCTTTTATTTTATTTATTTATTTATTTATTTATTTATTTATTTATGCATACAAGCTGGGGTGTAGGCCAGAGGTATGGGGGAGTGGTGGTGAAATACACTGCTGAAGGAAGCAGCAGGTGAGACAGGAGAGGTCTGCTGCATCATGTGGGAAGCTCCCTGGCCGGGTATTGAACTCGTGCTGCAGTGGCTCTGGATACCTTTATAGTGCTGCAATTTAACCCGTTGTGCCTCCACTGATTAGGGAGGCCCTAATCAGTCCCTTTTAGATCACAATGGACTTTCTATCAACTTTCTGCTCCTTGCAACAACAACTTGCTAATCAGGAGCCAAACAATCTGTCTAAATTTGAAAGTACATGTTAAGGTAGGCCATTTACATCTTAGGAAATGTTTCTTATCATAGTACCTGGCTTAGTATCTTTAAAGGTTTTGAGCAAAACTCTCATTTTTTCCCCCATGAGGTTTTATACCCTCCTCCAGGTTCTAAAGTAAACATATAATTTTCTCTTCTCTTAACCCTCACCGTGAAGGAAGTAGCATCTTCCAAGATTGTGTGAAGAAAGATTACTTTTTCCCAATGGTTAAATTCAGTGGATAGATTCTGAGAATATCAGCTGCCTATAACGTTTGCTGTTCCCTGCAAAGATCGTGGAAAAGCGGGATGCTAATGGCAATCTGATCACGTATCTTCTTTTTCTTTTTTTTATTTATGCATACAAGCTGGGGTACAGGCCAGAGGCGTGGGGCAGCGAGAGGGTTCACCAGAGACAGAGCGGGGAGCAGAACAGGCAGATCAGAAATACACTGCTGAGGGGAGCAGCGGGTGAGTCAGGAGAGGTCTGCCGCGCCATGTGGGATTCTCCCTGGCCGGGGGTCGAACTCGCGTCGCCGCTGCCGACAGCTCCACAGTGCAGCGCTTAACCGCTGCGCCACCGGGGAGGCCCTGATCACGTATCTTCTGACTCATAACCTCTTTGGACTGGCTGCACCAGGATCTGGAGAATGGAAACACCTCTTTCATGGCCAACAGGCAGTCTAACAAACACATACACAATGGAGCAATCAAAAAGGTAAGCAGTGAATATTCCCTTTCAGAGGATAAATTACCTTTTCCTGGAAAAAAGATTATTGGCTGGCAATGAGGTGGTAATTTACTTCCCTCCAGCCTATAATAAACAAAAATACAAAGTAGGACACGATCTTCAATAGCTGTGTGGGTGATTATAATCACCTTTTAGCCGTGAAACCAGTCCCTATCTCACCAGCTAAAATACCAAAAAAAAAAAAAAAAAAAACCAAAAAACAAAACCCAAAATTAAAAAATAACAATTTTTTTTAGTCTTTCATGCCTTCTAAAAGAAAAGGTGTTCAGCATCTCAGCTTGGTAAACTGTCCCTAGTACCACCCATTACCAAACTTTACAAAGTGTGAGATTTCTTTTGAGGTAAACATTGTTTCTTAATTCAGAGAACCTGCTTATTTTCTGCCTTTAGGAAGGGGTCTGAGACAGGCAGTTCTATTATGGGAAGAAGACAGAAGAAGTGCATTATGTAAGTCAGCAGTGACTAATCTGGTTACTCCAGGAGGGTGGCAGCATTCAGGGTAGGGAAATGAATGTTCTTTTAGGTAGGATTTCTTGTTTCAGAGAAACTATTGGTTGTATAAGATCCTCGTTGAAAACAAGAGAAATTACAACAAAGAGTAAGATAGTAATTAGAACATACAACAGAAATTAAGGATTTGTCTCTAGGTACTATAGTAAACCCAGGGACAGAAGGGGCAACACAATTTGGGGACCTGGGGCAGAGAGGAGATGGAAAATGCACTGTAATAGGAAGCAAGGCCTGGAAGACTCCGAGGGCAATGTGGACTCTACAAAGGAGAGGGCTCAAGGAAAAACTCACATAAAAGGGTAGTCAAGCTTGTTGCATGAGACTTTCCACTGGAAGTGGATTCCTGCTTTCTCAGCTAAATAACATCTGTTATCACCACACATCCAAAACAAGTCTCTTTGTACAGCCACCTCAGGTTAGCAGTGCAGTGAGTTTGAAGGAATATAGGTAAGAGAGTTCTGCTTGTCACCAAAGGTGAGAGACTGAAAGAAGGAAGCCAGAATACACTCAGAAGCCTGAACTCAGATTAAAGATGATTGAAGACATGCAATTTGCAGCGACATGGATGGAATTAGAGGGGATCAAACTCAGCGAAACAAGCCAGAAAGAAAGAGAAAAATATCGAATGGTTTCACTTATAGTGGGACTATAGGGAAACCAAATAGGAGAGAGACACTTGGGGAGTTTGAGTGGAGGGGGAGGATAAGGGCACAAAATGGAGTAGAAAAGGACACAAGGGACCATGGAGATGGATCACAGGTGAATTGGTGGTGGGTTACCCAAGGGGAATACAAAATGTAAAAGATATAAATAACAATAAAAATATATATTTATAAAAAAATAGTAAAGATGATTGAAGAAACCAGAGAATCTCACAAATATGTGGAAGCATTGAGGATGGGTTGATTTCAAAATAAGTGAGATTATGTCATTTCCTTTGGAATATTACTAGATGGGGAGATCAAAAGACCAAAGAATGTAGGATCCATCAGATTTCAATTAGAAGAATTTGTTAGTCTAAGTTCAAGGTCTCTAAAAAGCAAAACTGAAGAGTTTCCAATACTTAAAATTGAGACATTTCTCTTTTTTAAAAAAAATCTAGCTATATGTCTTCTTTGGTGAAAACATGAGATAATCTGAAAATATCAGTCTTGAATTCCTTGATGCTGCAGAGCAGCAACTGCTGCCTTTAGACAAAGCAAGGGCTAAAGAGGTTCTAACAGACACAGCATTCCCTATTAGTCACCAGCTAGCCCAGTTTAGTAGTTTATATGACCCACTTGCTCTTGTATGCACCAGTTCTGCAACACTTACAGTGCAAATTAAAAGAATTCATCCACTATGGAAGACATTTTCAGTGGTTATTTTTGCTTTGCCCATAGAGTCTGTTCTGTATACCTGTTGTGATTTCCTTGGTTCTGTACTTGGAAGTGAAGTTCAAATTAATCATCAGATATATATGGGATCGCCATACTGGTTTCATGTTAATTAAAGACTGCTGTGCTGGTTAGTCTCCATTTGCTCTTAAATCCATTTTCTGTCCTTCCTGCCCTGGATTTGGAATGTTATTATTAATTTTTTTTATGTATCTGCCAGACTCATTTATCGTCTGGCTTCTGATTAGGTTTGGCCAGTGATAAGCATCAGCAGGAGGTGGCCGGGAAGGGGAAGGAGGTAGGTTATTCATTCTATAAGCCCTCATGAGCCCCATGGATAGGATTAGCTCTTCTGTGGTTCTCAGTAACACATTTGCCCCTCCAGACTAGGCACTGCGCTAGGCTTCACGCTATTGCTAGTCCCTGGTGCTTCTCCACCCCTTCCTATCCTTAACCCTACCCATAGCTTACAAATAGTTCCTTTATTAAAATCCCTCCCATTAAATTCTCTGATTGTGTTATCTCTTTCTCCTTGGGATTTGATAGAGCAGATCTGAACATTCAATTTGAGTATAAAAGTAGTTGGAAAGAAAAGACAACAGGAGGTAGAGGATGGAAAAAGCAAATTTCAAATAAGTCTTGAAAAGATTTTCAACAGGGGCCTCCCTGATGGCGCAGCGGTTAAGCGCTGCACTATGGTGCTGTGGGCAGCAGCGATGTGAGTTCGACGCCCGGCCAGGGAGAGTCCCACATGGCACAGCAGACCTCTCCTGCTTTGCCCGCTGCTCCCCTCAGCAGTGTATTCCAGTCGACCTGCCTGCTCTGCTCCCCACTCTGTCTCTGGTGAACCCTCTCGCTGCCCCATGCCTCTGGCCTATACCCCACCTTGTGTGCATAAATAAATAAATCTTTAAAAAAAAAAAAAAAGGTTTTGTTTAAAAAAAAGATTTTGAATAAGTGCAATCTTGCAGTTTATTCTTTATAAGACTTGCTTGCCTTAATCAGACACTTAAACTGTTGGCTTTCTGGGTCATTTCTTTTCTAAGTCTTTCATTTCATGTGTAATTAGAAACACGCCAGTCTGTAATGATGGCAGCCTTCAAAATGGTCAGTCTATCACTTGCACATCATAACTTAAGACACAAATGCCTGCCTGATTACTAAGAGTCTTATTAAGGAGCTATTGTTTCCCCCTCTCTGCCAATGCCTCCCATTGCCTGATCTTTATTATCTTGCATTCTTCAAGAAGGGTTTAAAAAGAAAAAAACAATCCCACAAACACCAGCATCAGACTGTATTCATAACCGAGGTAAAGTGCATCTGGTCTTGTCACTCACAGTTTTTGTTTTCCTGTCTAAATCTAAGAATAACCTGTAGTCAGTTTCAAAACAGGGAGGAAGTTTTCCAAGGAGCATGTGGGTGGCAGAAGTCAAACACAATGGAAATTCTACAAAAAGTCTGGTTGCACCACGGCTACCACTTAATTTTTCCAACTATTTGGTACTATTATAAACTTTAGGCATAGCTACTACCTTTTGTAAAACTAATCAGGTCAGGCAAATACTGTCATTTAAAGAAGAGACTAATTCTAAAAACTGCTTAGTTCTTATATTGGCTGAGACAAATAAAAATTACCTTTATTTTTACAAATGATCAATTTTATTCATTTTTAAAACGTATTAATGTAACATGCACTAAATTTCTGACAGGCACCTCTTTTAAATTAATCTTTCAGAGAAGAAAGCCTGTTGCTGGTTTAGAAACACAATATTTAAAGGATAATAATAAATAAACTACTAAATAAGAAAGTAGAATTAATACTGAGAGCTAGAGAGAGTTCATAATAGATTTTTCCCTGAGGGTTGAGAATATTAATCATTGTACCTTCATTGTTAAATACAGTGCCTGTCATATAGTAGATGCTTGTTCAATATTTATTGAATGAAAACAATGTCAATTGTCTTAGAAAGCTTTACCCACTTTTATACCAACATTTGGAACAAGTATCTATTTTACAAAGATCAACTTTTCCCAGTGATGTTTATGTCCCAAACATAATTCTTATTTGACAGAGATACCCTTGGTACATAAAGTAGCAGAAAAAGCATACGTGATAACCTACAGAGAGGATAATGAGAGTCAACAGTCCCAGTCTCCTCAGATGGTATTTACTTCCTTTGAAAATAAAAGCCCAGGTAGACAAAGACAAAGATCAAACAACAACAAAAAAACCAACCAAACAACAACAACAAAACTGGAAGAAGCAGCTTTATAATCACAAGTGAAAGAAAGCAGAATTGTAATCACAGACGTGGGCAAAGAAAGAAGCAATTAGTAGTAGGTTTGTCTTCATAAAGCTTCAAAAATGCCCATTATTAGAATTTTCTCAGGAGCTGATGGTGCTGGGATTTCTGTTCAACAGACCTTGAGCTATGCAGTGATTAACGTCCTATACTGAGAACCATTTTGTGACATCCAATAGGAGTGAATGTGCATCTATGCCTAGAATACTTGGTCACCAATTCCTAAGCTTTCCTCAGTAGCCCAACAAATGCACTGCTGAAAAGGGGAGAGAGGAAGGTATTTGTAGTACAAACTATCCTCAAGTAGTTAGGACAAAGGATTATGTTGATAGATGGATTTGATGGCATGAAATCATTTAAGAGAGAATTATAGCTCAAACAATGTAGGGAAAATATCTTTCATTCAAGAAGAATATATATACATATAACATCAAAGTGAATTAAAATTTAATATTTTACAAAAACCTAAAGCACCAATTTCAAAAACCATTGGCTTTAGTGGGGGGTGTGACAACATACATATGAAGAAGTATGATTCTAAATTTCTTAATCATATACAATATTGTCAACCGATTTTGCCTCAATAAAAATAAATTAGTTAATTGCACTTCAATAAAGATTCCTTTCACCAAATTCTTAAAAGATAGCTCTTTGTTCTTTTTTACATCATGGCACTTGTTTGCATTGTTACTACATTGTCTGGAGAGATTGTAGGCTCCACAAGAGCTAGAATTATGTCTGTCTTCCGAATTCCATTATCTGCAGCCATAGATCACTCTAGGAACAATGAGGCAACATTGTTCATTGGATTTGCTGAATGAATAATTTTATAAAGTCTGAGACCACACTTCACATACTACAAAACGAAAACTAAATGTTTAGAGAGTTGCCAGTATTATGAATCACAACTCACCAAGGAAGAAGAGATAACTCACTTTCCAGGTTTCCATTCAATGACAGCACAGTTATGTGACTCAGGCCTTGATTGTGACTGACTCAGATGTAATGAAAGCCAATAAGAGATTTTGTGATTTTTGTCCCTGACTTCCCTGTCCTAAGATATTTGAAAATTTTAGGACATTCTGGACTATAACAACTGGAAGGACTCTAGGGCTATTTAGTGAGAAAAGGTCAAGGATGGCGCTGCCCAACATGCAGCAGACGAAACAGACCCCTACGGAAATGTCAACACAGAAGTGGAGAAAATATGAGCAAGACCAATTTCTACTGTCTGGGGAGGATGGGTTCCCCAAAAGGGCCTCCCCTTAATGTCCAGAACAGGTTTTTTCTTTTCTCTCACTTTGGCATGTGAGCTAAAGTCAATGAAGGCCCCGCATGCATCCTGAGAAAGTGATACCACTACCTTAATTCCTTAGAAGAATAAGATTTAGGGTCATCTCCAGAATCTCCCTCAGCTCATTCTTTTTATTAGAAAAAATGATCTATATATAAACACCTAGTTGCAGAGAATCTAGCTTTATCAAGAAGCATCCTCTCTTCAAGGCACCGTCTCTTCTGGACACCCCAGGCCCGTATCCCACTCAATGTGATATTGGTCTGTCAGATTTACTCACGAATTTATAGCCATGTAAACTTTCCATGCATATGTAATTAAATTTGTACTTTTTTCTCCTATTACTCTTTCTGATGTTAGTTTGTTTACTTGACCAGCCTGAGAAGATCTAGAAGAGTAAGGGGAAATTTCCTCTCCATCCCCACACTTGAAACTAAAGATGACCATTTTTGCCTTTCTAGCTCTCCATTTCCTCATTAGAAACAAAGCAATAATAATCAATGCCATAAGTATCAAGTGGTAGAATCCAACATGT
This sequence comes from Scalopus aquaticus, assembly GCA_004024925.1. Classification (NCBI taxonomy): domain Eukaryota; kingdom Metazoa; phylum Chordata; class Mammalia; order Eulipotyphla; family Talpidae; genus Scalopus; species Scalopus aquaticus. The sequence continues at coordinate 51,672 of PVIJ01010973.1, forward strand.
AGTGTTGTATTGCTATCAGAATTTTATAGTAATTGTTATAACAAAGGACAACATATATTCTGCATTTATTAGGGAGGTGACAGATACTAAGCTAGATATCTTAAAAATTGACAGTATGCTTGTATATCTCCCAGTACTCAAAACATGCTTGGAAAAAATGATAAATGTTGATGTATGATTATTCATTACATGATCACATACATAAGTTACATATACAAGACATACTACATGTTTATCAGGACACAATGCTAAAGACAGGAAATTAAATTCCTCTTATGCCATTAAGAACGTTTTCCCCTAGGCTTTTTTTTTTAGTTTATTTTTGTTAGTTCCTTTGTTTTGTTTCTAAAGGGATATGGTTGCTCTGCGGTTGGTGGTGTGTGGCTGCACATCCGAGCAGGTTTGAATCTATTTCTTTGAATCATATACACAACAGTTAACCAATATTACCTCAAAAAATAAATTAAAAGAGTGCTCGCTTCTAAAATGTTACTGATCTTAAGAATCAGATGATCTTACATGTAAACCCAAAGCTGCTTTATTCTTCTCTTCAGACAAAATGCAATCAAACAAGGCGTGGCTGAAACCAATTACTGCTGGCCTGCAGACCGCTGGAGCCAAGACTGCCACTAACTCTGGCCTGCTGTATTCAGGAAAATGAAAGAGACACAAGGCACTTCAAGTAAATCAATTTCCTTTATAAGCTTCCTTTCTTTATCGTTTGCTTTTACTGTATGTTTTGTGGATCAAGTTAATCATTTTCATGCAAAAATCAATCTCAATATACCCTTTCATTTGAAAGTTGTTGTCAGATTTTGTGGAGTAGCTAAATTCTAGAGAAAGAAGGGAATTGTATGCTAGACTTTTGTTTCCAGTGGTCCAACTATTTCCTGCCTTCTTGATAATAGTACCCGAAAATCTTCCCTGTTGTTGGCAAATGTTAATTAAGATGTGCCCATCCCTGGACTAGGCACATTTCCCAGTTTAGACCAATTTGATACTCTCTCTTTACAGTCTGACTCTTGATGACAGTAACAAAAAGACTCTGAAGAACTGGAAATGTTTTCTTCCAATGATGGTGCTCTTAAAAGACTGCTGAGTAGCATTTACTGTCTATAATCCTGAATCTACCCTGCTTTCTGCAATTTACAATTCTCATACTCCTATCTCCTACAGTTTGCACTGTGAACTACTCAAGAGCCTAACATTGCCTTTCTTCTTTGCTTAAGCTTACTAGAATCTACTTCTGCTTGCTTATAACTAGGGCAGTGCTAATGTTACTGCTAAATATACCAGACTACTTAGGATATTACAAAACTCGAGTGGTATTTAGAGATCTGGAGTCAGGATATGATATGATATTTATGTTCCTCTTCTATTTAACCTCTTACCAACTTGTACCTCAGCTAGTAAGACTGCGAAACAAAACATGCTGAGGGATCCTATCAATTAGAGATGCTAAGAGGATTACTATTATGTTTTCTATAGATCAGCTTACCTTAAAAGATCAGCAAATGATAAGTTTTTTAATACCTTGAAATTTATATAGGTCAATAACGTATCAAGAAGGACTCACTGAACTTCTAAGTTCAGAAAAATATCCTAGTGTAGACAATATTCAAGGATAACATATCTACAAATGTTTGTAGATATATGTAGATAAATACACATACATATTTTTTAGTAAGATCCCTTCATTTCTTTCCCTTGATATTGCTTCTCCATAATAAGAAAAAGAGTTCCATGAAATCATCGAAGGAATGTGCTAAAGTCACTAAAAGAAAATAATTTCAATTTTCTAGTATCTGTCATACACTGGATAAAGGTTCTACAGATGACAATGCCTGCCTTACTTTGAAGTTATCTCAAAGAACGTTCTTGAGTTTCTTCAGTCAGTAGCTTGCTGAAATCACAGAAATGCTTATATGTGTATATATGTATATACACAGACACACTTATTCTATAAACAGTCATTTCAAGTAAGCTACATTGGCAACATCCTAACATCTAAGTTCAAGCTAACTAAACATGACATGGTGTCATCTCAACAAACTTCCTCAGTTGAGGCTTAAGCTGAAAACTGAGGGCAAACTGGGCTTTCAGAGCTAGATCTGAACATTTATTTTTAAGTAAATGCCATCCTAAATCCCTCCTGTAAATTTCAATCCACATTTGCCTACCAGGTGTCCTTTAGAACAACCTCCTCCATCCATAACAATTAAAAAGATATGACTATGCAAGAAGTTTACATGAAAAACCCCATGTGGAAAGAAATTACAATAAAAACAAGTGAACAGAAGGAATAAGATCTGAGAATCTTTAAAGGTAGGTGAGAAAAAAACAGAAAAAAAAGGAAGCAAAAGTTAATGAATAACTCATATGAAGACAAATATGGAGCAGAGAGACAATTCAAGGAGAGAAAAGAAGTGCTGAGCATGAGGACTACAAATAATTGACAATAGAAAATGAAGATCAGTAATTTGGGTCATGTATATTATCTACTTAGCAACTTGGTATTTCTATAGTAGATACTATAGAAGTTGGAAAAAATAGAAATTTAATATTGATTCAGTTCTAGCCTGGCAACTGCGCTCAAGGGAGAGACCAACTCCCATTATCAAGGATGGAGTTTTTTTGTTTGTTTGTTTTTTAATGATCCCAAATGAAGTTCCCTAGATTATTTAGAAGACTTACTTGCCATAGATTAAGGAATGTATATTCTTTAGCAGATGTTAACAAAGAAATACATAGCACAGAGCTTGAGGACATGCTTCTGGAGTTTGGAGTCAAACGCCCTGGGCTCAAACCTCAGCACTACAGCTTAATGTTGAGTGACTGCTGCCAATTCCTTAGCATGTTTGTGAAGCCTCAATTGCTCCTTTATCAAACATAATACCTACTTCATCTTGTACTTACAGAGATTAAATATCATAGCGTAGTTTATAAAACTCAATAATAAACCCCAAGTCCTTTAATCTTCCTTTATAAAAGTCACATTAAAATCACTGGCCATTAATTTAAAGAAAGTAGTGAAAATTGACTAGGCAAGACATTGTGGACTCAAAGGTAATGGTAAATATAAACTCTTGATATATCACGACACTTTGTTTAAAGAAAAAGAAGAGGTATAAAGACAACTAAAATTTAAGACAAATTCATATTTTCAAGCTCTTGTGAAGTTGAATATTTGCATAGTTCAACTTATCAAAATCTATGTACAAATTGAAAGTTTGCTTTAACAAATAGCAGTCAATCTGTAACCTTGGATTCTGGATGTTTATAATAACAAATTGTGTTTGTTGAATTATTTATATTATTTCTTCTTCCATAGGAAATTCCTTTATCTACCTAATCTTATAATAACAATTGAATAAGAACTCAATGATATAGTTGTAATTTAAAAAAGAAAAATACTTTCTTGATGTTAGCAATATATCTAAAGTCATCCTTCTGTGTTTTCCCAAGTTATTTTGCAATTAAAATAAATAAGGAAGGAACAAATTATTATCAAACAAAATGCAAAATTTCCATTTTTCACAATAATGCAACTCATTTAGCAATCACAAGTATTCCTGTGCAACACTAAACTACTTGATATTGTCACCAGGATGCATCTCTGAAAAAATATGGTGAATATTTACTGTGTTTCAAAAAGCAAACACAGATGTGTCCCTTCTGATTGAAAGCTTATAGGTCATTATATAAAAGTAAGCTTTAAAAGCTTTCAATTTTAATAATAAAAAGCATTTAATTTTAAATAAAGGGAAAATTGAGCAAAAACAGCACCTTAAAAACAAAAATGCCAACTTAATGCTTAATGATTCTGACAAGAAGAGTAAATTTAAGGGAATATGTAGGTAAAATATAGGAAAAATTTTGTCAGGTTTGTATATGGTCGCCTATGAGCTGCACGAAGATGGGGGCAAGTAGATCTCAGTAATGCTGCCCAATCCGCTAATCACCGTGGAAAAGAAAACAGGAATAAATGAATAGTTAACCAAATAGTGTTAGACAGCAGGAAATTTTGGATAATTGTAAGCCTCTCTGGAATTCAACAGATTATTGAAGTAGAAGAAGTATACATCTAAAGAGGGGGGGAAAAAGCCTCACCTGCTGGTTACACTGGGCATTTTCAGCTACAAGATGGACACAGGTTAGTATCATTCTCACCAAGCAATTATCAATAGAGTCTTCCAAGGTCTTAATATGGATAAAGGTATTTTAAGAAATTACTTGAAATAGTTTAACTGGCAAAATACAAATTTATAAAGCACTCAATATTTTTCCTTTGAAATAAATTGACATAAATATGTACTATAATACTATATTATTTTAAAAATGAAAGAGCTAATGAGTTGAGTAATGATCCTAGAAAACTACTGAATAGAACAGAAGGTTCAAGATCTTAAAATTGAATTGTCAACTAACATTTAAGAGGATTATATACAAGTTAGCTTCTCTCTTCATAACCATTCTGTTTACTTGATTACTTCCATTAGCTAAACTGCACTCCCAAGAACTTTATTTTTCCTATAGGAGAAAAAGATAGAAAATATTCAATTACTTAATTTAATATTAATTTATTTTAATATTAAAATATTAGTATTTGCAAGGCACATCTACCTTCTGGTGGACCTAGTCATGATTCTAGTATCCTGAGATACACAGGAATACTTCAGTAGCGTGCAAACATTAAAAACAGGGAGAAAAACTAGGGAGGAGCTGGGAAATCGTTAACTTCCCCATACATATATCTAAGACAATCTGTTTCATATGCAATATACACATACCTTACACACATATATACACATACAGGCACCAATATACAGGGATCCAAATTCCAAAGTATTCTAGATTACAAGACAGATATCAACATTAGTTACAAATCAGAAAATTCTCAAACTGTTTCTTAAATGTGATGAATTGGTTCTCTCCAGTTTATGCAATAAGATAGTTTGCATCCTGTTAGGAGGATAACTATTCTGATTTCATATTTTGACTTGGAAATTATCAAAGAAACCAGAATCTACAGGGGGAAAATCGAACACATTATTTTCTATGATTCTTCACCTTTCACTAAGAAAACGATCCACTTCACGTGTCCAGAAGGACAATAATCCTAATATACCAGGCGAGCACAGACTTTGAGGGGGCAGACCCATTTACAAAAACATTGAGGAATTGCCAAAGACTTAGGGTTCATACAGCCACTGCTAATTACTGTGTATACTGTAGGACCTACTTGGCTCGTCTTTTTGGATTGTGTCTTTCCAACTGAATGTTGATTACACAATTTCACTCAAAATACAAACAATAGGCAGGATGTTGATCTATTTTGTGATTGGCAAGGTAAAAACTTAAAGTCATGTCTCAGATAAGGGCATCAAAAAATGTGCCAGATGGTCATTATGAAAAAGAAAATGCTTTCACCAAACTTGACATGTTGTATGATTTTGGGTAACATACAAAAAATGTAAAAGGTCCTACCATAAATACTGAGCTGGATCTCCCTGACAATGATGAAATCCGTAATGGAAATAATTCTTTTTTTTTTTTTTTTTTTTGAATTA